>CAXAQZ010000934.1:12500-35000 GCA_963971145.1 Sussaba pulchella
GAAAGTATCGACGAGCTGCGGCACATGCTGGTTGTCCTTGGGCGCAGTTGAGTACAGTCTCAGCGAAATGTCAGCGCATCATGTGATTGTTCAGCGCGGCTCCATGTAGCCATGACAAATTGTCAGCCCATCGTGGAGTCTTGAGGGCGGCTTAATACAGCCTTGACCAAATCGCAGTGCATTATGGAGATTATAAGCGCGGCTCTATGTAGCCTAGACCAAATGTCTGCGCATTGCACAGTTTTCGAGCGCGGCTCGACGTAGCCTTGACCAGATGTCAGTGCATTCCGCTCGTCCTTCCCAGTCATTATAGGTTTTGAATATGTCTTGAGCAGGTGAACATTGAATGAATGCAGCTTCGAAATGGACCTGACTCATATAGGAAAAATAATGAAAACAAATATACATATTGTGCATTCTGACAAATCGCTGTGTCTAAAGTTTTGTCGGTTGGAAGATAAAGTAAAAAAAATTGAATCCGACAACAATTTTTTTCTTTCGAATTGCCAATTCCACCGAGGTAAACAATATCACTGGGCATAACCACATCGTCCAGCTGAACATCAATATTCACGTTTTTCACAATCCTGATAACATTATCATACGTTGAATAAAAAAGAATGAACTCATTAAACAATATCGTTCGTACGTGAAATCAGTTGATGGCCATAAATAAAACAATATCACCGGGCATAACCACGTCATCCGACCTAACCTCCACATTCACATACATCTGAATTTCACGCCCGAATACAAGTATCCAGAATTATTAATTCGACGTGCTTGTTAAAATCGTCAGTAGATCAATCCTGCTAACTAGCTAATTATTGAACGTTAAATGGAAAATGCACTCTTTAAAAAAATATCGTTTATACGTGAAATCAATTGATAAAAAATGTTCACTCTGAATCACTCGAGAAAAAAAAAAAAATTTCCGTTGAAAGTTCTGTTTCGAGGTTAAAACGATCGACCAATCGCGCTGTCTCTCTCGCACTTAGCGATATCGTCCAGAGCCTCGATGCAAAATACACGGATACGTTCCACTGCACTTACACACGCGCTGTCACAGCTG
The DNA here is from genome assembly GCA_963971145.1 of Sussaba pulchella. NCBI lineage: Eukaryota > Metazoa > Arthropoda > Insecta > Hymenoptera > Ichneumonidae > Sussaba > Sussaba pulchella. The sequence continues at coordinate 13,573 of CAXAQZ010000934.1, forward strand.
ACGATGCCGTGAAGTCTGCAATGCATGCAGTCGAACCGATCAAAATTGCGATTTGAAGAAAACGTTCGAAAGCGTTCAAATTTCTACATTTAATATCTCCGCGAGTTGAGATCTGATCATAAATATTATGGAAGCAAAACCCTCTCTGTGACTTCCGACACCGATGTACATCAATTTGTAAGAAGAAAATCAGCCGTTTGGCCAAAAACGCGTTACCGACAAAACGCCAATTCACGTTGCTCACGACGAAACACATAACTCCCGTTTTCAGCCGGGAGTTAAAAAAGCTCTGGTCTATTCAATCACCAACGGCGTAGAACGTTACGACGCGAGCGAACAAGATGGCAAACACTGAACGAGTGGTATGGAACGCGATAACGCGACATTATTTGAGAATACACTCGACACTTTGGCTCTGCACATCGATAACGATTTTGTTTTCCGAGATGCACTTTTCTTTTCAGAAAATTCGGCTCGACGGACCAGTAATGTTTAGAGATTAATGGGGAGTAGGGTTGAATAGGCAAATCGCTCTTCAGTTTGGAGTAAGAAGTGAAGCTTTGTCGCTACTGATTGGGTTTTCGAAGGCTCATTCGCCGTTTATTGAATTCGATGTTTCACGATACCCGTGTTTATAATTTCGAGGTCTCCGTACTACTCATGATTGGAAGTACCGAAACGCTCTCGGTACCGGTGCGAGGATTAGGTCTGTTGTGTGTGTGTGTCTGTCTGTGGTTTGTGTGTGTGTGGGTATTTCGTATGTGTGTGTGTGTGAGGAATTCGCGGTTGCGGCCGGAAAATTGCCACAACACCCTTCTTCAGGAAGAAATTATACATTTATGTGTTATCTCATGCCACGTTCACGACGGTCGTCCGACGATTGTCTTTCAATTTGTGCAAATTATTTTGGATTAACTAGAGTATTGGAAAGTCCCAGGGCCCCACTCCCCCCCCCCCCTCCCCTCCCCCAAAATTGACGAAAAATACCCTACATAACCTTCTTCAGTAACCACAATTAATGTGAGGCCCCGGGACTCCAATATTCTAGTTACTTTTAGATTATTCGAATCAATTGGGCGATAATCGTCAGAGGAGTGGTGTGATCGTTGCGTAGGATGATCCCATATTTGTAATTTTTTTTCTCGTGAAAGTTGGGTCCATACGCATTAATTTTGTATGGCATTGAGTTTGTCCAGAAATAATTAGTCGCCCGATCAATATAATTACCGGCAATTAGAAAAATTGCATGTTTTTCAAACAGAAAACTTTACCTCCGGTCAGCGCCTAGTAAGAGTTGGACTAGAAATGTCAAATCAGACCCGAAATGTTTGTTTGTGTTTTTGGAATCGATTAAGACCCCGGCGCATTGAAAATTAATAAGTGACTCAAATAAGAACCACTCTGAGTCCGTATTCTTAAGGTTTTCTATAGACAATGCCTTCGCTTTACCATGGAACATGGAATACGATGCGTACTCGCGGGTATATCCGTTTCCATCGTGGCCATCGCTCGGGCGCATCTTCATCGGGAACTCGCCAACAACGTATAATAATTCATTTATTCGTCGGTCGGACTCGATGCCGCAACTTAATTGAATCCAGTCTGTCCCCTTCCACGTGGCTCCGTGCTCATCGTGTACCGAGACCCACGGTACCTATACGTGCGCAATTAACGAGAGGTTCCTACTTGACCGCCGTTGCAGCTACCGACGGACGCGAACCAGTTTCGGGTTATCAATTTCTTTGGAAACAAATATCAAACGTTTTGTTGATTATAAATATTATCATGATTATTCTCAATTCAGGAACCATTGTTGTATACAATTAGCGTACATTAAAATTTTTGTCGAAATGAATAATTCGAGAAAGCCGAAGGGATATTGCATGGACTTAGCATTCCCGATCGGTAGTACAGAAATGTTTTGAGGCCACCAGTCCCAAATTTCGCTACAGTATTTGTTATTCCGTAGAGCAGTATGGAAACGTTTTTCCTCATTCTAAAAATATAATTCATTTTTCACCTAAATCTGCGGCAAAACGCAGCCGAACCCAACACTTCATTCAAAAATAACCCATTGATAAATTAAATATTTTATCCATTTTCGTCGAAGAAAAACTTTTATAACGCTTGAAAAGTTTTCCATTCCAATTAAAAGTTTGCAAATCTTTTTTTTTCAAGCCACGTTTTAATGACTCCGTCATCAAAAACCATTTCTTTGAAGTATCATCGTGGATTGATGAAAAATATTCTTCTGAAAATAAAAATAAAATTAAATGTTCTACGTATGGGTTCCAAGTAATTTTAATGGACGGAAAAAATCGAGATTTTAAACATCAGAACAGAATTTAGATGATTTATCTCATTTATTTAAACAGAAAGGAATTCATGAAAATTAGGAATTTTCGCGTCGGCGAGTGCGTGTGTAGCTTGGTTATTCGCGAGGGACAAGATAGCGAAAAGCTTTAGAGATAAATATATGATGGGAATGAAAGCTTTCACCCTCCACGCGAGTGGTCGTTTCATTTGTCATCTGCGTTTTGCGTTTGACCCGCCACAGACAGTTCTCTTCATTGTCCAGGCTTCGGGGCAATAGTTTTATCCCTTAGAGGGCCTCGAGAAGCCAGAGGGCTGCTTCAAAAGGCTCGGAAACTTCAAGTTCAATAATCGGTCCGCCCATCGTGCAAGATAAGAAATAATTATTTTTGTGTGAGATTCCTTCGAATTCTTCTGAGTACAAATTCGCGAACCGAATGAAAGCGTTCCAAATAGAGAACTCGACATTTTCGGCACTTGGACAACAATTATCTGGCTCGGTCAGGCTCTATAACGCCTTGCACGTGTTCCTCTCTTTTTTTATTTTGCTTCCTCATAGAGGCAGCTTTGTTTTCGTAAAAAAATTTTTTTTCGAGATGTACATGAAAACGTGTTCTGAGTGTCCCAAAACATCTAAAAATCACATTCAGAAAAAATGTTCGGATGTATGTGTGTGTGTGTGTTTGTATGTATGAGTGTGTGTAGCATTGGTTTAACGTTCATAACTTGAGAACGGCTTGAGATATCAAGCTGAAACTAATTACGCATGTGAAGGGTTCCAGACGCCTTGCTTGATTCGGATTTTGGGAAAATCCCTGCAGTTATTTTGTTTTTACGTGATGTCAAAATTTTTCAAAAATCGATTATTTTTCTCTAGCTTGCACAATTTTTAAGATATCGAGCTTAATTTCGATCAGATGTCGCATTTCTTTAGGAAGATCATTGGTACCGAATTGGAGCGAAATCCATGCAGTGCTTTTCTTTTTAGAGAATTTTGAAATTGGTTGAAAATCGACGTGCTGACTCTAGCTTGCGCAATTTTCGAGATATTTGGCTGTCATTCAGTAGAAAGTCGCACTATTATCGAACGATGTTTTGTATTAAATCTGGGCGAGATCCATTGAGCCATTCATATCTTATGTCGTTTTGGAATTTTTCAAAAATCGACGTGCGCGCTCTAGCTTCCACAATTTTCGAGATATCGGATCAAAATTCAGTGAAAAGTCGCACTATTATCAAAAGATGTTTCGTATGGAATTTGGGCAAAATCCATCTAGGCGTTTCAATTTGATGCGACTTTCAATTATTTAGATTTGACAGGGAATTCACCATATATTTATTCTGGACTAGATCGATTAACGAACCGATTTTATATGAGAACAAGGGTGCAAAGTCGAACCTTGCACATTGCTTCCTCATTATTTTTTCAATTTGCCAAAGCTTCCTCTATGAGGAAGCCAAAATTGATCGACACAGTTCCTCATAGAGGGTGCTTTGGCAAATAAAAAAAATGGAGGTAGCGACGTGCAAGGTTCGACTTTGCACCTTTTTTTTTGTTATCACGCCCTCGCCCTCCTTCGTCGGTTCTTGTACACCCTCCGGCCCCGCCAGTTGCTTCGTCGCTCCGTCTTCGAGAAGTTTCTGTTTTTTTCCATGGCTGGACTAAAAACAGTTTTACGAAAAATTGTAGGAGAAGGAATTCGATAAATGCATTGGGAATGGAAAAATTCGGGAAATAAATGGAATATTGGTTTTTTTATCGGCAATGACGGGATCGATCCTCATCGGCAGGACGGGATATGCCGAATATTGCTGAAAAAATTGTAAAAATCGTATCATAAAACAATAATTTCCGCATAAAAACAAAATAAAAACCATCGGTAATTTTTCATTACGTTTTTATTTTCGTAACACAATAACCGAAGAAATCATCGAATGTTGAAAAAAGAAAACAGAGATGTTTTTAGCAACGCAATATATTCTAACAAAATTCGCACCAAAAACAAAAATTTGCGGGCATTAATGCTTAGCAAATATGATGCTTGAAGCTGACAGCCGGGTCGATGTTACGACCCGTGGTATTCCGTGAGGATTACGAGAACGAGGATGCGGATGTCTGGCTCGACAAATTATCAAAAAAAAAGAAAAAGAACGAAATAAAAAACAGGTGGCACTCATCGCGTTGGAAGTTTGACATTTGTAAGGATTAATAGAAAGAAAAAGTAAGTGCCTGTACGACGACGACGACGGAAGCGCGTGGACGTTAGAAATCTGGCTAATAGGCCAAGAGCCGGGTACCGTCGAGGCGGGCTATAATGGGACGGAATTGGTCTTTTTTTCATTCGCGCTTCGTCTAAAATCCAAATTTTAGCTGAAATTCATTTCAGGGCATCAGGCCCTTTAAGAACATCCTTCCGAAGGTGTGTTACGAGTTTCATTCATAAAACAAAAAAGTTGGCAAACTTACATCGACTTCAAGTTTGTTCCATAATAGCCCGGCCGATCGGGCTACTATGGAACAAGTTTTGTGGTCGTTAATAAAAATTAGTAAATCATTTCTTTTCTGTCCTGTATCATATGGATATCTTTGTCTAGATATTCTAGAGTATATTTAAGCAAAAATCATCGAAAAATATTAATTTTTGTAGAAATAGTGTATAAAAGAAGGAAGCAAAATACGGTAATTTTTAACTCCCGGCTGAAAACGGGAGTTATGTGTTTCGTCGTGAGCAACGTGAATTGGCGTTTTGTCGGTAACGCGTTTTTGGCCAAACGGCTGATTTTCTTCTTACAAATTGATGTACATCGGTGTCGGAAGTCACAGAGAGGGTTTTGCTTCCATAATATTTATGATCAGATCTCAACTCGCGGAGATATTAAATGTAGAAATTTGAACGCTTTCGAACGTTTTCTTCAAATCGCAATTTTGATCGGTTCGACTGCATGCATTGCAGACTTCACGGCATCGTCAGCTGTGACAGCGCGTGTGTAAGTGCAGTGGAACGTATCCGTGTATTTTGCATCGAGGCTCTGGACGATATCGCTAAGTGCGAGAGAGACAGCGCGATTGGTCGATCGTTTTAACCTCGAAACAGAACTTTCAACGGAAATTTTTTTTTTTTTCTCGAGTGATTCAGAGTGAACATTTTTTATCAATTGATTTCACGTATAAACGATATTTTTTTAAAGAGTGCATTTTCCATTTAACGTTCAATAATTAGCTAGTTAGCAGGATTGATCTACTGACGATTTTAACAAGCACGTCGAATTAATAATTCTGGATACTTGTATTCGGGCGTGAAATTCAGATGTATGTGAATGTGGAGGTTAGGTCGGATGACGTGGTTATGCCCGGTGATATTGTTTTATTTATGGCCATCAACTGATTTCACGTACGAACGATATTGTTTAATGAGTTCATTCTTTTTTATTCAACGTATGATAATGTTATCAGGATTGTGAAAAACGTGAATATTGATGTTCAGCTGGACGATGTGGTTATGCCCAGTGATATTGTTTACCTCGGTGGAATTGGCAATTCGAAAGAAAAAAATTGTTGTCGGATTCAATTTTTTTTACTTTATCTTCCAACCGACAAAACTTTAGACACAGCGATTTGTCAGAATGCACAATATGTATATTTGTTTTCATTATTTTTCCTATATGAGTCAGGTCCATTTCGAAGCTGCATTCATTCAATGTTCACCTGCTCAAGACATATTCAAAACCTATAATGACTGGGAAGGACGAGCGGAATGCACTGACATCTGGTCAAGGCTACGTCGAGCCGCGCTCGAAAACTGTGCAATGCGCAGACATTTGGTCTAGGCTACATAGAGCCGCGCTTATAATCTCCATAATGCACTGCGATTTGGTCAAGGCTGTATTAAGCCGCCCTCAAGACTCCACGATGGGCTGACAATTTGTCATGGCTACATGGAGCCGCGCTGAACAATCACATGATGCGCTGACATTTCGCTGAGACTGTACTCAACTGCGCCCAAGGACAACCAGCATGTGCCGCAGCTCGTCGATACTTTCAAAGTCTTGTCTCATCAAATTTCTATACAGTGGTCACGTTTTACGATATTGAATCGATAAACAATAGTACATTATGACACTAGTAGGAAAAATTGTTTTGTGACGTGGACGTCTTGTTCGAGCCAAATGATTCCAATCATTGGCGGACGTGGAGAAAATTATATCAAATTATCTTTAAAAAGTATGAAATAAAATAAATTTAAAAAATTTAAAAAAACTCCCGGCTGGAGTAAAAATCGAAAACAAAATATTAGAACGAAAAAAAAGTAATCTGATAGAAAGCATGGATAAAATTCATGAATCTAAAAAGAATACAACAAATTAATAAATTTAAAATGGAAAAAACAAATTAGTGAAATTAAAAGAATGAAATAAATAAATAAATTCAAAAAGGATGAAATAATTCAAGAAGTCATCTTAGTTTATTCGTAGTTTGAATTATGATCGTTCGTTTGTATGAGTTCAATTTTTTGAATCGTGGTAATTTTCTCACTGCCCTCAATTCAGTCGGGAGACGTCATTCATTAACCATAAATATGATATAGGATATAGATGTTCGACAGTGCAAAGAAGACGCCATTAGATAATTGAACATGAAGACGATCTGGATTTAGATGTTCGACGATACGAAAGAAAACGTCTCCCGACTGAATTGAGGGCAGTGAGAAAATTACCACGATTCAAAAAATTGAACTCATACAAACGAACGATCATAATTCAAACTACGAATAAACTAAGATGACTTCTTGAATTATTTCATCCTTTTTGAATTTATTTATTTATTTCATTCTTTTAATTTCACTAATTTGTTTTTTCCATTTTAAATTTATTAATTTGTTGTATTCTTTTTAGATTCATGAATTTTATCCATGCTTTCTATCAGATTACTTTTTTTTTTGTTCCAATTTTTTTTGTTTTCGATTTTTACTCCAGCCGGGAGTTTTTTTAAATTTTTTAAATTTATTTTTTAGAAATTCAGTTTAATGTCAGAAACATGAATCTTCGGCAATTTTTTCGAAATACTTAATTAAAATAATACTGTCAATTAAACTTTGATAACATAAAACGTTTTTCCCCTCCTTTTGAGAGACTCAATCACGTTGAATATCGCCTCCAAGGGAATTCATTGTTCGCCTGCAAGCTCCGGCCACCTCCACGCCTTTTTCGTTGGCTCCATAAGGAAGATAACAGCCCCATCCGAGCTAACGAAAAGGAGTTAATCGGGTAAACGTTTTCCATCGAACAATGCAATCACATAATCATCTTTTAAATAAAATCTACGAGTTTTTACAATGTTTTTTCCTTCAGAAGAAAAAATTGTAGGGTGACCAGGACTGTCATTGGAGGCAGCGTGAATCTATTTTAACGCGGTTGTCGTCGATATCTTCAGATGTGAAGCCATTCCTCGGACCGTTATTTCCTTTTTTCACCGTTTCAACAGGATCTGCGACCTCTGCAGGTTTCGTCTTCACATACGCAATCTTCGTCCGTGCAGGGATCCTCTGGTACTTCCATACCATCTTCAAGTATTTGAATAACGTGCTATTATATTAATAAGAAGATTTCTAATCCATTATTCGACTGTCCACGCAAGAAGCTCGTTAAATAAACGATGAAAATGTAAAAATGTGAGTGAGCTTTCTGTTTTGAGGCTAGAATGCTACGCTGTGAAATTCATATTTACGTATCTTCAACACTGTAGCACCATAAGAAAACATTTATAAATGAAAACGAACCGTAAAAATCCAATGCCACGTGAGTTTTTTTTAAATATTCACTTATAGTTTTGTTCCATAGTAACCCGACAAATCATGGTTTTTTAGTTTTCCATACTTTTATCCGAGAATACTGGTTAAAAAATTACCCCACTGCATGTACATGATCACAACTAATTTGTCTACACTTACCTTGAATATTTGGCATATAGCATTGACTGATGACCCGCTCTAGCCGGATGTTTGGAGCACCTAAATTTCGGCACCCGTTTTTCGGTTGATTCGCGATTGTTTTTTTCTTTTCGTTTTCGATATATCATGATAACGGTTTACACCATCTCTTAGGAACACTTCAAGCTACACTTGGACCCACCGGCGAGTTGAATGGTTCTGTCGTTTCGATTCTAGACATCAAAATCTAGCCTGTACTATATTTGCCCGTCATGTTCCAGAAAAGCCCGCCTCGACGGTACTTTTTTTTTGCAATGTCCTACAGAACGGATTTTCTTTTTGGAGTATGTTCAGGGGTGTCCCCTGAATGTAAACCGAGGTTGGCGGGACGGTGGGCGCGAGCTTCAGCCGCCATCTTGGAAAACACGTTTTATCGAATATCTCGTGAACCGTGCATCGTACGACAAAAATAGTCATTATCATTTTTGTAGGTAATAACATTTGTCATCTCTTTTATCGGACACTTTTTTTTCTATAATGCATAGGTTTTTATTTATAGCGCTCCAAACTTTTTGTAATATGGTTATTGCTAAATATATAGTTAACGGTTGATGATACATAAAAAATCGTGAATACCGAATTTATAGAGCATAAAATTTTCTATAAATTTCATCGACAACTTTTTACCGTGTCATTCATAGTGAGTATGAGGTATAGCTTGGTAAAGTTGGCACCTCGTAAATTATCAGTGGCAATGTTGCTCGTAGTATACGGAAAACGGCGTCGAGTGTTCAGGAAAATATCAACACTGTGTAGTGAATCAATTAAAGTAGTGAATAATGTGGAGAACAACTAATAATTTATCGATCTTTGATTAAATTGATTGGGTTAAATAATAATAATACTACGAATAATGGGAAGGAAAAGGTGGAGAAGGGGATGGAAGAGATCAATTCAATTGATGCAAATTTATATTTTGAATTAAAAAAAAAGGATTGAAATACAGTCCGAACTCCCAATAAGCAATCCGGCAATAAGCAACTTTCCCCAGTTTCTCACTCGAGCGCTTCCCCCACTCCGACTCGAACTCCGAGCTGAAGAATTGTATGCACCCAAACTCCAGTCAAGCAACCAGCCTGGGACTGATTATTCGGGCGAAATAGAGGGAACGTTTAGTATAAATTGATGTGTGCATGCGTGCGCGAGTATGTGTGTGTGCGTGTCTGAATGTAACACAAAATCTACAAACTTATCAAAAATTTTTTGTATTTATTAAAAACAAACATAACAACAATTGATTATTATTAATTATTATTATTAATTAATTATTTATTAAAAATAAACATAACAACAATTTATTATTATCAATTAATTATTTGTTAAAAACAAAGATAACAAAGAACAAAGATAAGGGCGTTCGTGAACATCATTGCTATTGCGTGATACGCAATAGCAATTAGTACACAATAATAATGAATGAGTATATTAACGTAGAACAAATATTCGAGAAATAAATATCCACGCGCAATCGAAAACGTCTTTGCATCGGCGAGGCGAATACTAAGTTGGAACTCGTTCGAGCGTGTTGCTTGTTGCGGGAATCGCATGCGGAAAAGAGTGACAGAGACAGACAGAGGTAGTGAGCGCGGAGCACGCGCCTTGTGGGGGTTTGCAATATATAAGAAAAACTCTTCCCCTTGGTGGCTTTTGGTTGCTTATTGGGAGTTCTGACTGTATTTATTTTTATACAAAAAATGGCGCGTTATTTTACGAGGCATGTTTTATTTGTTTCGACGATGGAGGAAGACACTCATCGCCTTTAGAATTATGTCTTATTTCTCCACCATATCCAAAGGAGATGAATCGAAGGTTGCGTCTTCTTCGATTTCGTTCGCGATGGTATCGAATACATCTGGCACGTTTTTTTTTGTGTATTTGCATGATATTATTTGTAGTAAACTTGAAGGTGCGGGAGCCATAGTAGTTCGAACTGTTTCAAGTCCGCTTGAAGTTCGCTTCCAACCCCATTCTTCCGGTTCATGGTAAAACCCAAGCCAAGTTTGAACCTGGTGATCCACTCGGAAAGAATGGTAACGTGCTGTATCTCGGGTTGGAGGTAGAAAGGACAAGTTAAGCTTCGTCCTACTCGCCAATTTCCCGAAGCATTTGTATCGAAGCGAGTTAATAGACTCTTCCGACTCGTCACCTTCATACAGCGCAATAAAAAAGCGTTCTCCAGCGTGAGCAAGTATGGATTTATACCTGAATATTGTTGGAATGTTCGGAGGGGGAAATTCCGAACGACCCGAAATATATACTCAATGTATAGGCGCATGATTGAATATATAGCATTATAATCTCGTGGATATTTTGCGTTGACTCGACATTTACCGCGCTATAGCTCATAAACTATAAGTATTATGGCAAACAATTCCTAATTAAATTTATAGGAAATTTTTTGCTCTACAAATTTGGTTACCACCATTTTTTATGTATGATCAACCGTTAACTATATATTTAGCAATAACCATAATAAAAAAAGTTTGGAGCGCTGTTAATAAAAACTTATGCATTATACAAAAAAAAGTTTCGAAGAAAAAAGGCGGCAAATGTTAGTATCTACAAAAATTATATCCACTATTTTTATCGTACGATGCACGGTTCACGAGATATTTAATAAAACGTGTTTTCCAAGATGGCGGCTGAAGCTCGCACCCCCCCGTCCCGCCAACTTGGATTTACATCCAGGGGACACCCCTGAACATATTCCAAAATGAAAATTCGTTCCGTAGAACATTGCATTATGAACCTACTATGTTTGCTCTGGCTCTTGGCCTATAACGTCGTCAAGGATTGCGCCGTTCATAACGACGATCATAATCGTCTCGATTTTTTAACCGCCAACCACGTCGTTCTCGTGACATTTCCGGTAAAACAGCGGAACCCCAATTTCTTCATCGACTAATTTACACGCTTCTCTCATGTATTGAAGGCACTTTCTCTGTTCCCTCCATCTCGATTCTACGGTTGTCTGTAAACCAACGACGTTTAGGAAATTATAAAAACCCACAAAATCTTTAATGGTGAGAAAACTCTCTTTATTCTTTATTCTCCGGTAACTAACTTGGGTTTTTTGTCTCAAATCATTTGGCTTGAAAAATGTCTCTCTTTTCTCTTTGTTGCTCTCTCGCTCAGTTTATACGTATCTCATTCACCCTTAAATTATGTTTTCGATATACTATATTTGATATAAATATTTATAGACGATACAATCTCCACTTTTCATTTTGCTCTCTGTCGAATAAACGTCGGTTTTTTTGTTGTCATTTCGTCTGTTCAGGAGTAAACGGTGAATAACTCGACTTTTCAATGCCGTTTTGCCATTCTTTTTCTTCTCTTTCGGTATAATTATTTTTTCATCCTATCGTCAACTCAGTGTGCCAATTTATTGTCCCATTTTACTTGCGGCTATGTCGCTCGAGTGTGAGTGTAGAAAAATGTCTGTGTGTATAAAAATGCTTTACATAACATGGTCTAACTGTCTCGTGTTAACACATTTAATGGGCTAGGTTTCCGCTTCTCTTTTTTTCTTGGCGATCATCAAATTACGGAGACTCGCAAGATCCTCATCCCGAACCCCTTGGCACCAGTTCCGTCCCTGAAACAAATAAAGAAAAAAATAGTTATAATGGAAAAAGATCAGATTATAACGAAGTACAGCAACAAATGCGTCATCTTTTTACGCCGAAAATTTGGGAAAGGATGAGAAATAAATTCTCTGGACAGTCTCTCTTTTGCCTCTGGGTCCGCGCCCCCCGACCCTGCGGCCGGTCTTTTCTATTATATATAATCGCTTTTACGTGTTTCGATCTTGACAAAAGAAAGCGAGAAGCCGAAAATACGTCTTGGTCCGCTTTTTCTCGCAACCCTCCTTGCAGTCTAGGAAAAATCAGCACTGACTTTCACTGCAGATACGAGACTTTCTACAGTACGAGAGAATCGAGAATAATACCGAGCTTCGCGCATCGCTGCCTCCCTTCACCCCCTTGAAACATTTCCGAAGGGTTCCGAGTTCCCTACCCGTTTTTCCGTCAACGGAAATGACACGGACTTGTGTCTTCATTCGTTTGACCCCCTCTGTCTACAACTAATTTTTCTTTCTTCGGTCCTGACTAACCCGAAAAATAGAAAAAATACGAAAACTTTCTTTTATAAGACTTCTTATCGTCGTTTAAATTTAAATTAAACGAATGACTTCTCTTCACACGAAGTACTGCAGTTCTCTTCTCGTAATGTCCATTTATTTGTTGTCCTCGTAACCTTCTAAGGGGCACATTATGGACACGTTCGTGACAAGAATGGGAGGGAAAATGTATTTAGCGTCGCAAAGAGCTTGGGGAACCATCCTAGAGTGAAACTAGTGGAAATTTAATTTTCGCTGCAAATTGACGATTCAGACGAACCGAAGGAATAGCTTAAGGAGCTGGAGATGCCGATTGATTGCAGGTACATCTGTCTGATGAAATAATCTGATGAAAAAATTCAAATGCATTTCTTTTCGAGATGTTTTTTTTTGAAAACTCTAAAAGCTCTCGGAATACGAGTTTTCGAGGTATCAATATTAAACTTGGCCACATAAGTAAAAAAATGTTTTTGAAACGGGCAAGGGAGTAATCAAGAGATGCGGTAGCGTCTCGAGACAAGTACATTTACATACCACCATACCGGTCTCTACCATACCGACCGTCTCTCGAGACGCGAGTGCAGTATCTTATTCTCCAAACTTGTTGAACATTAACCCAACTTTGTACTATTTTTTAAAATTCAGAGCCCTATTTCTAAATGTTTCATTGTAGTTAGAAGCGAAAAAAAATTATATTCTGATTGGGACCAACACCAATGCTGTAGGTGCTGTTATGCGGGAGATATCCAACTATGTCCATGATTAAAATCGTGTTTCCGACGTTTTTTACCAAAATCTGTTCCAGAGTAGTCGCACACTTTTCAGTAGTCATAGCGTCAGTCCGCTTGTCAGATCAGACCCGATTTTTCTACCGTATTGACCACCGCTAGTGATAACGGTCACTGATGATCAGTCAACCTTCAATACGAAACCAGGTGTGACATGAAGATAGAGATAGTGAATACGTACCGAAATAACGTCGAGTGAATCTGACATTCCGTTGTCGTTAACCAGTTGATAACCAAGAAGAAATGGCTATCACAAAGAATAGAAACATTATAATTAACAATATAAGCATAAAAAAATTAAATGAATACAAATGATGATTTAATTTTTTTTTCTATATCAATAAGTAAGAAGTTTCTTTGATAATGTAGCTTGAGGTGGACGAGTATTTATGTCTAGTGAATTACTAAAACGCAGAATGAAATTGAATGGATCTGTGATCAGTGTATTCTCAAGGAACGTGGAATAATTTCCAATCGTTGAAGTATGTAACCGAAAATCAAATTGTATGTCAAATCAACTATAGAATTTGTATGAACATTAAACTGTATTCACGCAATAGCACTGCGCATTACAAACCATATCATAACTAAAGTTGTAACATAAAGTTATTTCAGTCATTGTACGTGATGCAACAAAATCATTGATCGGAAATGAATTCAACGCAGGTAACGCATTGCATTACATTCATCGAATGATACGCAAGCGACACAAATCATTGATTGAAGGTCTTTCATCTTTCTAACTTGAATTCTATTCTGTGAATGAGATGCAAGACACAGAATTGAATAGGACACAAGATACAAAATCATATATTGTAGATAGTGTAACGTATGGATACAATGGAAATCCCATCCATCGAATGTGACGTAAGGTACAACATAATATCTCATAAAAGGTCTTCGGCACAGGTAGGAGACTGAATCTCTATTCATCAATGGCGTAGCCAAAATAAACTCCGAAACCGTTTAACGTCTCATTCCATTACTCATGAAGAAGAAAAATCATGCATGGAAAATAAAGTCTTACGCAGGTATCAAACACAAAACACAAAATTAAATAAGACGCAAGATCATATATCGTAAACAGTTCAACGCATGGCCACAATTGGAATTTCATTCATCGAATGTGGTGTAAGGTACAATGTAATATTGCACAAAAGGCCTTCGTCACAGGTAAGCCACTGAAATTCTATTCATTAACGGCGTACAAAAAAACTTCGAAACCGCTTAACGTAGTACTCATTCCATTACTCATAAAAAAGAAATCATGCTTGGAAAATAAAGTCTTACGCAGGTATTAAATTGGGATTCCATTCATCAAATGATACACAAGCGACACAAGTCATTGATTAAAGGTCTTTCATCTTTCTAACTTGAATTTAATTCTGCGAATAAGATGCAAGACACAAAATCATACAATCCAGATAAAGTTTAAAGCATCGGCAAAAATGAAGTTTCATCCTTTTTCCTACTCACTCCATTACTTACGACAAAAGAATCTTGAATGGAAAATAAAGTTTTACGCAGGTATAATATTTTAAATCTATTCATCGAATGATACGCAAGCAACACAAGTATCATTTCATTATTCATCATGCATGGAAAATAAAGTTTTCTTTACGGGTGGGTGAAGATGCTTACATTACTTGTCTCTTTTCCGTTCGGAAAATACGAGATCTCCCACGGTTTTCGATTACCCATGGTAACTAACTTCAAGGCGTGAGTAATGTGTCAGAATCGCACGCAAGCGTGCGATTTTGACTACATTACCCACGCTGTGAAGCTAGTCACCGTGGATAATCAAAAAACCGTAGACCCATGTAGGAAACGCCAAGACTCAATACCCGGCCCAGCCTTGGCCAGTGCTTGGATCACGACACTCGGCCGATTATACGTAATCAGTGCTGGGCCGTTAATGGTTGAGTCTCAAAAGCCGTACCTCCCCGAGGACTTACGGTTGCCAATACTGGTGCAATATTGGGCCATTTCCATGTAGCCAGTACCGAGACTTACAACATGGCCGAGAATTGACCAGTACTTGGCTCTCGATAATCGGTCAAGTATAGGTAACCAGTACAGAGCCAATACTGGGTAAGTCCTGAAACCCGTATCTCTTCAAGGATGTACGGTTGCTGTTACTGACCCAATACATATATGTCGACGCGACGATATCGTTAAGAATTTTCTCGATCGTGCAAGTGGCAAGTATAGCGACCGATGATGCACCGCGTATGCATAGCCCGTAACTATTTACCCTTAATTTGTCATTTAATTGATTCAAAAAAAATAACTTTAATATTAAATAATGAACAATATTTTTCGAAAATTTTTTGGAAAACGAAATATTCAGCAGTAGTTTAAAAAAAATAACAGAACAAACAGTGTTTACAAAAAAGAATACAATACTTATAGAAAAACGTGTTGAAAGATAATTTTAGAAGATCATAGTAAACCGTGTCGAAAATAATTCGAACATAATAATCGGAAAAACGTGTTGAGAAGTAATTTAAAAAAATTATTAAAAAATGACTTTTAAAAAATGAACTAAAAAAAATCGTTCTAATAATTAAAAAAATTAAAGGTTCACCGTTTTTTGTGAAAAATTGTAATTCAACGCCAATAGAAAATTGCGGACGCAACCCGTTAATCGGCTATCTGGGACTCGAATCGAGCAACAAAATAAAAATAAAAAACGACGTTTCGCTTGTTCGGTCTCCGCCATAACGCCAAGAAAAACATCGCTATTGGCGCTCGCTAAGGTGCGAAAAAGAACGAGAAAAACATATCGCACATCACCCTACGCGTAAGCGCCCGTTCTCTCTCTCCAATTCGTTCTCTCTCACGGACTCATGGCGGCTCGCGTGGTAAATCGTTGCAGCTACAATGATCGGCGTAGCTACGACCACCGCCCTCCCCCTGCCTCAAAGACTTTCTCGGCGTTCGCGAAGCCAGCATGTAAATAAACAAAAATTCGTTCTTTGTTAACGCTTTTGGACGGTACCGTTTGAAAAATATACGGAAAAAAGAGTACTGCCCCTTTTCATTCCGCAACTGCTGGGCCTAAAATAGAAAAAACAAATTGGTTTATCCTGACGACTTGCTCGAAGATCACCGGAACAATATAACGAAGGTGTTATAGATTTCTAGAAATCAAGATTTCTAGAATAATTCTAGGTGTTATAGATTTCTAGAAATCCATCCTACAAATTTATTCTTCCGTTCCAGTCTATCCGCTTGCCCTATCTTTTTTCGACTCTGTTGTGCTCTCGCTGTCTCTCTCTTACTCGCGCTCATTGCGGCGGCTCGACCCCACTCTACCCATGGACCGTGCTCAGCGCGAGCCACGAAGCCAGACACACACACACACACACACGCGCAGGGATGCACACGCACACGCACGGACGCACTCCGCGCGAGGGGGGGGGGGGCAGAGGCACGCACGGACCCACACCCGCACACGCGCGCACACTCGATTCGTAACCCAACGGTAGAACCCCTTCATTCCATGATACTTCTGATGGCTCGATAATTCTCGTAACTGCTATCTCAGATGTACCTAATAGGAAAGAAAATTAATAAAGCTATTTCATATAGTCAGATTGGTGTAGTGGTTAAAGCGTTAGGTGGTTAGGTAGTTGCGTAGCTTAGGTAGGTAGGTAGTCCCGTCGGTCGCAGGTTCAAATCCCGTAGCTGCCACTTCGCGAAAAACAAAGGAAATTTCTGAACGATTTTTTTTTTTAAATATATTTGTCGAATAACTCATTAAATATCACCGTATAAAGTCTTGTGGCAAAAATATTTACCCTAATAAAAATAATTAATTTTTATATTAATTATTTTTCGGTAGACGCGTAGTAGCGGCTATAGCAATGGGCTAAGACCGACCGCCATCGCTGGGGCCAGACCGACCGCCAGTGTTGGTCCCAAGTCATCATCCCAGCAGTTCTCCAATGCTGGACCAACGGAGGTTGTCAGTATTGCACCAGCATTGGAGTGTGCGTTGCCATCAAAGGCCCAGCACTCGCCCGAGTTTCGAACCCTACATGGGGAAGACCACGTATCTTCCAAACGGTAAAGGGACAACTAGTGCGAGCATCTTCATGCACTCGTGAAGAAAAATAGTATAAGCTACTCGTGCGGGCAGCCGGAATCAGGAGGTGCAAGACACAAAATCATACATCGCAGATCAAGTTCGAAGCATGGGCAATAAGAAAGTTTTCGTACAAGCGCCCGTTGCACTCATCATAAATGCTCGTGACTCCATAGATTGTGCTTCATTCAACAAGAAGAAGGCTCAGAAGATGTTAGCCCGCAATGACGAAGACAGTTCTTGTACGGCTGGTCTCGCAAGAATCATAACCATTAAGATCGGAGCCAGTGTCATGCTCAGGCGCAATATTGACATTACATTGAGGCTTTTTAACGGTACCATCGTCAGGTAATTTCAGTTTCTAAAGCACTTGATAAAGATAATGTAGATAAGGTCAAAATTACTTTGACGACGGGATTAGAATATGAGATTGAATGTGTAAGAGTGAAATTCCAAATCATGGATGGGACCTATGTTATTCGTAAGCAGTTTCCCTTCCGTTCGAGCTATGGCATTACAATCCATAAGAGCCAAGAATTGAGCTTAACTAATGTTGTGACTGATACTTGAAATTCCTCCTTTACTTGCGGTCAAGTCTACGTTGCCCCCTAACGCGTAACTTCTCTGAAGTGATTGCACCTAACTGATTATGATTTCTTTTCTGTAAATGCTAGTGAAGGATCGGTGTTAGAATATAATTGCTTAAGGCGGCTTTATCGCCTAGACCTCGCGCAAATCAAAGTTTTAGATCAACGTGGATCGAAAGTTCCAGATTTTGCCTGGGCAATTCATAAGGAAGTAGTGAAATGTCAGCAGCCACGGAAAAATTCCATGGAAACTGTGGAAGCATGGCATATGCCAATGACATATGTCAATGGATTCCTCAATATCGATGGTATGTCGTGTTATGCCAATGCCGCTATGCAATGTGTATTGAACTGTCAAGCTATCGGAGAAGAACTTTTGAATGGTAATGGTACTCGAGATCAGGAAAAAGCATTAGTAGATCTTCTTCGTAGATGTATGGGACAACCTGAAGCCCTTGATTTAGTTGCCGTAAGGGAGTTTGTGGGCACGCAGTTCATTGGAAAGGAACAACAGCATGTACTGGAATTTCTCATAGCCTTATGTGCAAAATCGGGTGTGATTAAAAATTTAGTTGAACACAAATTAACAACAAAGATACTATGTCGAGGATGTCAGAACGTGTCAACGATTGAAGAACAGCCGAATAATATACGGCTTCTCACGACACCACAAACAACAACAAAAAGTGTAACCTTACAGGAGATGGTTGATCATAGCCTGTCATCATGGAACAAAATTGAAGGACAGTGTGATCAATGAGGCATCGAAAATAGAGTTACTAAGAATAGTGTGTCAACAGTCAATAAAATTGTCATTGTACAGCTCATATTAGCCAGCGCAAAGTCAGATACTCGACAAGTATCGAAAATAAATTGCGGCATCAAAGCTGTACCTACTGCAATCATTACCGGTGACGCTCAAAAATATAAAGTTACGAGTGCCATATTTCATCACGGTCAATATGTTTACAAAGGCCACTATACAAGTATGTTAAGGTCTGGTAAATCTGCTTGGGTTATCGCGGATGATATGGAAGTTAAGAAGAAAAGCTTGCCAAGGAATGTTAAAGATTGTTATATGATCTTCCTGGAAAAGATGTGAAAATGATCAAAATTTTATATGGAAAATGAAAAGAATTTTCAAAAACATGTTTAATCTTTTGAAATGTGAAAAAAATCTGATTTACATAATTCTCGGTACTGGGAAATCTGTGCGAAGTAATTGAAGTTATTGATTCTTGGTTAAACTCCAATAACTTTGGCATCACTTGGATTAAAGCTCGCGCCAAAGAATGTGCAAACTTACTATGGGCTATTCGGATTTTTCATCTCGAAATAGAAAAAAAAAAATCACAATGTAGGAAGTAAAAAAAATAATGACTTGATTCGATTATCTTGATTCAGTCCTCATTTGTATGAAATACTTATAGCAGCCGGCAAGCTAATAGCATTGAAAAAAATTATACACAGTGAGTCAGTGGGATAGCATCGTAAATTATTTTATGACGGTTCGAGCTACCCGAGGTTACAGACAAAAATAGTTTCAAAAGTATTTTCGACACTCAATAATCTTGCGTACTCCAACCCAACTTCACATTACGAAGTTTATATATTATATTTGGAAAAGTAGTTAAATCCCCACAAAAAACACAATGTGTAAAAAAATCGAGACAGGTACATTTAATCGAGCCCGCTCCAACCAATGCAAAAAAGTGCGAGATCAACTGGGAACATGGAGCGCTTGTGTGTAACAAGTACATATTGATATGAAAAATAATTATTTAATATAAATCATTAGTATTTGAAAAAATGTATTGTTCAAAATCGAAAATTTTAAGAATAAATTTGAATTGAAGTGAAAAATCCCAGCAGTACTTGGCGAGTCATTTTTAAAGTTAAGGCCGAAACGTTATTATTAAACAATAATGTAGATATAAAACTATAGAATTTGTATCGACTTGATATAAATAAATTACTTACATTAGTTACAATATATTCCCTGACATTATTCAACTTTTGAGACCAAGCAGAACGTTCACTCAGTCGTTCTCTCTCTTTCCGTAGCGAGCGACGATGGCGCGATCTCTCACGGACTTCAAACAAACGACCATCGGTAATTTATTAAGTCAAGGCAGACATTTTATTATTAAATAGTAATAGTAGTTAAATTATTGAATAGTAATTAAATATATAGTTTGTATAGTTCTACGAAATACAATAGGACGTTCTATCATTGATTAGAATCCGTCACATGTTAACTCACCAAGTACTGCAGTGATTTTTCACTTCGATTCAAATTTATTCTTAAAAGTTTCAATTTTGGACAATACATTTTTTTTAAATACTAATGATTTATATTAAATAATTCTTTTTCATATCAATATGTACTTGTTACACACATGCGCTCCATGTTCCCAGTTGATCTCGCACGTTTTTGCATGGGTTGGAGCGGGCTTGCGTAAATGTACTTGTCTCGATTTTTTTACACATTGTGTTTTTTGTGGGGATCAGTAATATCCTGAATCAGTCAAAAACATCTTTCTCAAATTTAGAAAAAAAATATTGAAATTGAACATAAAACACACTTGATTCTCATAAACGCAAAAAACAGAAACAATTATAAATCGTATCCATTAAAAGAGGGATTCATGAAAACCAGTAGATTTCAACACACGAGAAATCGTCCCATAATCCCGGTGTGGATCCTGACGCCCGGAAATAGGTAACGGAAGATATCGTCAACGACCAGCCCGCACCTTGTCCCCCATTCTTCTTCCCTCCGGCTTCACTTACTCTCGTCTGACTGTGACAAATAATTGATAAAGCTTAACATAATCCAGATATAGCCGGTATACTTAGCTAATAGAGGGCAAAAAACAGAAGCATCAGCATCAACATATGTCTGTAACATCGGAGCCTGATGCCAGACCTTCACGCTTCCCACTCCGAAACGTTTACCAAATTCTTTTTGCCCAAAAACGGAGCCCAACACGGAGTTTCGACTACGAAGTCTTCGACCAAAACTGAATCAGTTTTTGCATAGATATTATTCAACTCTTCATATCTTTGTGGTTTCGAGGAATAAGTCGAACAAATACATTTTTCGATAAATTAGATTAAGTAACATTCTTGTAGCTTATACTATAGTCGACGGTTGTACACAGGGCAAAACAACAGAAAAACAAAACAATATGTTACATTTTTTACGAGTTTTTCTAAAACTTTTCTATCGGTAAAATAAAATGTCATTATTTGACAATGGGTGATGACCGAGCAATCGATTGGCGCAATGTGTCGATCGATGATGACGTGTTGTCAAAATTTCGAAAAGAGAAATGGTATGGTGCATTCTGGAACTTAAACCCAGGATAGTTCAATCCTAAAGGACGCACTCTACCGCCGTGATAATGTCAAAGATTCATTTCTCTCAAGCGAATCGTCTACATCTAGTGCGAAGACTTCGTAAATGTATATTGATTATTCATTATCTGGCATCGGTTATTTGTAAGAAAAACTCAATAAGTCCACTTCACTGTAGTG
>CAXAQZ010000935.1:0-19499 GCA_963971145.1 Sussaba pulchella
GGACGTTCGTTCGGTCTCGATAACGTGAAAAATTTTTTTTTTTTCCGCCATCGTCGAGTTATCATTCATCCTCTCCGTTCCCTCGTTTCAACACCGAACGAGACGCGAGTTTCGACGATTGGCCGAAAAAGAAAAAGAATCCCAACATTCAGTCAGACCGATTGATCCGTTTTGCATTAACTTTTTTGTTTGTTTGTTTCAAAGTGTTTCTGCTTCGCTCAATCGCTGCTTGGATATGACGGTACGGTTTTTTTTCTAATTTTATTTCACGATTTTTTTTCTTTACAAATAACTGTAATATTTTGTTTAATAATTGTATATTATGGTTTGTAATTATCGGGTCGGTGGTCTACGATCGAGCGTAATTCGCGCCCTCGACGTAGGGTCGAAAATTCACGCGCGATATCGTCGACGCGTTTCGTCTATCTCCCCTCCTTGCACCCCCGACCCTAATGCCTATTGTTGATGTGTTTATTGTTTGTTGTTTGTTGTTGCCGGTTTTGTTGAATCTTTCGGGCGCCGGTGAGTTTGCAACCGACGCCTTAATGCGAACGTTTCGCCCGGATATTCGCCAGCGACGAGAGACAAATTCATCGCGATTTCGAGGATTCGACGATTTCGACCGCGTTATCAAGGATCCGAAGATCCTGAAATTCGTAACGTTCAAAGGCGTAACGTTGGCGAGACGAAAATTAAAAGATGTTGAATGTAACGCGTTCTTCGAAACTTTTCGCTCTACGCCTCTACCTTCTCATTGATTCCCCAAGTGTTCTATCTAACGCTATTGGTTCTTTGTGATATGCAATCTCAATTGGTCGTGTTTAGAGTTGAGGAAAAGTTTCGTTCGATCGTCGATTCGAATCGTTTGAGAAAAATAAAAAGTTTTCGTTACTTTTTTTCTTTCACGAACGAATACGTCTCTCGCGGGTATCGCGAATTATCTCCGGGCTGTTCGACTTTAACTGTAAGGAGACGACCTGGTATCTGGATGCTGTATATCTCAATAATACGAGCTGTGGTAGAGCAGACTGCTGCATTCTGTATGTGTTTTAAGTAAGTAGAACATCGGTTTTAGTTACACATTTTTTGTTTTTTTTTTTTTTATTACGGCACGCGTATGACGACGCGCGATTCTGCGTGTGTGTGTGTGTGTTCAAGTGTGTTTGTATATGTTTGTCAGAGATTTTTGAATGTCTTCTGTATTATTCTAATTCCCGTAATCCTGTGAGCATTGTGTCGTGTGTTTGTGAGCTTCATTGAACCTGTAGGAGAGTTGCGCAGGGTTGGGCGATTCGTTTTTTTTTTTTTTTAGGATGTGATTATATGAGGAAAGTGGGTGGCTATGTTGTGGGATTTAATTGTGAGTTTTGAGTTTCGCGGATAATCGGCAGGGCTTTTGGGGTACCGGTTTGTCGGTTTTATATTCATAGTTTCTAGTTACCTTTTCTTCGAGCAGCTTATAAGTTATTAATTATCAACCTTCGTAATGCGGGAATGGCCCAGCCTCGTCGATAATCACGAACAACAATCGTTCGAATTAACAAATTATCATTGTTTGGAATGATTTTATGCTTGCGCTTGAAAAACGTGTTCGAATTAATTCGGACGATTTATATTTTTATCTTCGCTAAGTATTTCTAACGTATCGTACTGAAAAGGAAATACCGTTGTCTAAGATTCATTTTTATTTTAAAAAAAACAAATGAATCAAATGAATCACGTTATCGAAAATGACGACAATCGAGGAAAAATTCAAATGCAAAATTTTTAATGGAATGTATTGGATATTCGTGGATTGCGAGAAAATTGTCTTTTCAATAGTAAAAGCTATTGGGTTTCTCGTTAAAGTGCGATATATATATTTTTTTTCTCGTTACGCCATAAAAGGTACAGAATTGATTGGTCCATTGTAATTATCGTAATAGTATAGGCAAAATTTGATAAGCTGTATAAAAATTTGCAAAACTCTGATTGTATTGTTGTTGTTAGTTTTTTTTTGGTTATATACATGATAATTAATGTTTTTAATGGATTCGAACTACGTTGGAAAAAGATGGGGGCAATCGATCTAGAATTTCACGACTGTCGACGAGGCTAAGGCGGACTAAGTGCTTGACGGTATAAAAAAACACAATATACAAACAACTAAAGCGCCACGTTACGATACTACCGAGTGCTAGCTATGTAGTACCAGCGCCATTTTTATTTTTTTCTATTTAACACCTAATACTACCGTATTCGAACTGAGTTCGGCGACACGTGCAACTATTCCACCGAATGATTTAATTTTTCCTCACGCGAATTTTTTCCGAAAGAGAAGAAAATCGTTTCTATTTCAATAAAAAAGTAATGAAAAATGAATTCTAATAAATCAAAAATGAATAAAAATTCAATGAATGTATGATGAATTATATTTTTGTCAATTCTTGTATTATTTATATTGAAAATAAATATAAATTCACCAAAAACGAAGATAAATTATTTTAATTATTTCCGATGACGACTCATCTAAACTCCTATCTAAATTTTATTATAAATTTTAATTATAAAAAAATCTAAATTTTTGTAACAAAAAAACGGAGCTTCTTTTTTAAATCTTGATACACTTGAAAGTGTGATAAATAAATTGAATATAATTTTGAATGCATGATTTAGACTCTTTTTTTTTCTTTCTTTCAATTCGGTGGATCAGATGCATTTTTTCGCGGCCTCCCAGCGTAATCATTCTCACGGTCAAATGAAATCGCGATTTATCAACCCCGACGGTCAATGACGAATCTTATCTCGGCGACGCATCGCCCATCCATCAGGCGCTCGAATGGTTTTCAACCAACGCCTTCGATCTCTCGATTTTCTCGACCGTCACAGCGTATACGTGTTCGAGCGTCTTGCGCTTTTTAGAGTCATTGCATGACTAGACAACTTAGATTACGAATTAAAGCCAATTGGAAGGTACCAGGACTACAGCCGAGATCGAGATACGTTGGAAAAACCTCAGCGTCATTGCCGTCGTGTTCCCCATTATTTCGCAATCATCAGCGATTCAATTGATTCGTCCGAATGCAAATTTCTTATTTAAACAAAAAAATTCAAATCAAGCTTATGATAATCAATTGATCGTTTTTGTACCACCAAGTTTTTTCATGAGATCCGAATAGTCTGATGTGTTTGGAATGTTTGAGTCACGTTTGAGATCAAAGTTTACTCTGGATTTGAAATCTTGGTGTTAAAAAATGTTCTAAATGGCAACTTTGTAGGTTGCTAAAAATGTTTTTCTTCCCAAAAATTTTTGTGGCCGGATTGTTGGGGGAGTTTTGAATTTTTTCGTCGTTGACGTCGGGGCTAAGGTAATCGCGTTATCATTTGCCTCTCGTTTTCTCTCTCTTTCGCTCTTTCTCTCACTCTCTCTCTCTCTCCCTCTCTTACACTCACACTTCCTCTCGCTCTGAGTTAAGTGTTTTACGGCTGTGAGTGTGTGTCTATGGACGACAGGCCAGCACTTCGTTGATCACGAAAATCCCAACATTGCGAGAATGCGTGAATTCAAAATAGAATTTGTGTGTGTGTGTGTGTGTGTTCGTGTGTGTGAGTTTCTTTAAAACGGTAAACTAGCGCGTAACAGTTTCTTCCCCCTAGTCGTTATCATTATCTGCTTGTTTTACGTTTTTTTCTCGCCCATTCGTTTCAATCAACTAACGACACAAAATTGTATATCCAATCGTTTTCTACGATTTATCGCTCGTCATCTCTCGCTCAATGTATTTGTGTTTTCATCTCTGTGTACCTAATTGCACTTATTCGACAAAACGGAACGTAATATTGGAACTCAAGATGGCGGCCGGGTGGCCCTGAGACGCAGGAGGTATTATTTTATTTTATTTTATTTTTTCTTTCAATTTCTCTGTTCTATCTTTCTCTCTCGCTCTCTTTCGCTCGCTATCTCAGATTATCTCATTTTTCTAACCTTTTACCAGCATTTTTTGTTAACTAGGCTTCCTTCGTCACTTTTTTTTTTCGAATACTTTCACTCTTTTTTTTTACCTATTCCTGTCTAGTTTCTAATCTTCGTTCTTATAGTTTTAACTCCATTAGTATCGTCGTTGGAACTGAACGTTTCTTGAGTCTACAAATATCGTTAGTTAACTGCGCTTGAGCCGTAAAAAACGTAACTTCAAAACTTAGGCACAATTTGGAACTGCTTAGACCTTTCATCCACGTCCCTCTATCCTCTCAACCGCGAGTGTCCCAGTTTCGTAAACGGTCCAAAGATATTATAACCGAATAATAATAATAATAATAATAATAAAATTAAAAAATAATAATAATAATAATAATAATAATAATAATAATAATAATAATAATAATAATAATAATAATAATAATAATAATAATAATAATAATAATAATAATAATAATAATAATAATAATAATAATAATAATAATAATAATAATAATAATAATAATAATAATAATAATAATAATAATAATAATAATAATAATAATAATAATAATAATAATAATAATAATAATAATAATAATAATAATAATAATAATAATAATAATAATAATAATAATAATAATAATAATAATAATAATAATAATAATAAAAATAATAATAATAATGATAATAATAACAACAACAGTGATAATAATGATAATAATAATGACAAACACTTGGTGACACAGTAATTTCAAGTTAAAGTGTTTTTTGAATTTCGATATTTTTTAGGTCAATTTGATTGGTCGAAAAATAATAACTTCTGATCTTTTAGACGCGTGTAATTGCGCAAGAACCGAATCACAATAATTTCGTTGGAGCATCTAAACGAAACAGGGACGTCATGCTTTAAACCATGCCAAACGTGTCGTTATTGTGAGGTAGCTGACTTTGAGCCGTTTCAGAGCCAATCGGACAAAACTTCCCGTGTTTCATGTTAGCAGAAGCTTCATTTCCCTATCCTTGTTTTTTTTTCTTTAACATGTTAAGCCAAGTACGTTCGAGACGAGAACACTTTTTTTTTTCGTAATCACTGATACCAGTGAGCCTTATCGAAATGGAATTTAAAAAGAATTTGCTCGTATACGATTTTCGTTTTGTTTTGTGTACAATGTAATGTAAAGACGGGAAACTTCGGTGCCGACATTCCGGTTAACGTGCCGCCATCTTGGTCCCGTTCGACCACCGCGGTTGTGGACCTCGCAATCGATTTTATTTGTTTTCTTTCTTTCTTTTTTAAATTATTTTGTCTCGCGTCGTTTCTTGTTTAATTTAATTATACATTATAATAATCGGTAACCTTATACATATACACTAGCTGGTTACAATATGTTTGTGAAAAATATACATCAAAATTTTGTTATTTTTTTTACATCACAGATATTTTAATATAATATATCTTCATTTAATATTAAAAATTTGCCCTTTCTCATCTCAACTTATTCATTGCGCCGGATCGTTGGCGTGTCGTTCGCGACTCGGGGAGAGACACGCTCGGACAAAAAAGACAAATTAAATTTTCAACGAAACAATAATATGGAACGTACTTTTGTTTTTTTTAACTTCAAATAATTAACAACAGGGAATCGAGAACTCGTTGATTCATCGTTCGAATAAAATTTTTTTTTTGTTTCATAGAAATCTTCGAATTTTTTTACCATAAAACGATAAATTGTTCCCTCGATTAAGTAGCACCTCAAGTTATCGATTGAATCTAGTTTTTCTTTTTCTTTCTTCAATCTTTTTTTTCTCTAATTTACGAATTTTTAAAACCATTTCTCTATATTTTTTTTTTACACCGTCGCGCGATATCTCGAATGTCAGGAGGCTATTGAAGTTCTCAAACTTGCGCAAAATCGTTCTCACTTTTTTCCCATTTTCAAAGTTCATTCGTTCGAATCGATGTTTATAATTTTCGACTAACGAGGAAAAATCAAATGAAATTTTTAACGATTTGCAAACACTTCGAAGTCCTTGTCTCGACATTTTGGAATTTCTCGAAATGAAAGAAAATTTCATTGTTAATTAATTAAAAAATGACGCAAAGAGACAGTCAGACGGGCTCAGGGAGAACGATTTTCATTGATTGAGGTTTACAATTAAATTGGCGATTTGAGTTCCATAAATTTGATCCAATGAAATGCGCGAGTATTCCCAAAGACACGTCGACCTTCCAAAAATCCGACGTCTCGTTTGATATCTACCTATCAAGACTGTACCGTCGCAATGAATCGCAATCATAATGAACAACGACAATCATATTTAGCGATATATCGTTCGTACGATAATATAGATTTCACATCTAACGATAAATTTGTTTTCTTAGTCAAAAGTTGGACTCGGGCTTTCTGTTTTCTATTGTTTCGTTTTTTTTTTTTTTAATTTTCATTTTTATCAAATTGATAAGTTTGAATGTACTTGGAGGGCAGGAGTGAGAAGGGTGAGGGATCAGCGTTGTTTATACAATTAATTTTGTCATTGAGAGATCAAAATGTTAATTGGTAATTTGATTTCTTGGGCTGGGAATGGTTTTTGTAAATTTTTTTCAGGTTTTTCGTCGCTTCTCGATTACAACGAACATATTTTTAATGACGAGCTAGAACCGTTTCACTAACAAAATTGATTTTGCATTAAAAATTTTTCTTCCACGTTATTTACGATTTATTCGTGAATTTTGCATTTTTTCAAAAATCATCAGTTTACGTTCAATGAGTGGATCACTGATCGGATTTTCTTCTTGTAATCAATTTTTTCCTTGGATAGCGGTGACAGCAATTTCCGGACTTTTGTTTTGCATCGTGTTATTTCGCTTTGTTTCTGTTTCTTCTTTTTTTTCGATTAAATTACGTTTACACACAATCATGATTAGTGCATTCTCTCCTCCGACGTTTCTGTTTTTTTTTCCCGCGATTAAACCCTACGAAGAGACCTTAAATGTTTACACTCGATAATAATTTGCATTTTTTTTTTTGCCGCTTTCCATTTAAATACCGTAAATTTTAGTTTAGTTCCAAAACACCGAGATAGAGTTAGCCTTGCTTAATATGCGACTTTAGTTTCGTATTATAGAATTTTTTTTTTCTTTCCGTTAATTGAGGAAATTTATTTATTTATTTTTAAAAAATTTGAATTTTTTTTTTTCAACACCGAACATATACATGCCTTACGTTTTATGTACAGCCTAGAGTTTCAGTCGTATAAGAGTCGCGATGGGTGCATGTGCTTTAATTTCGCGTTTTTGCCGTCATTTCATCGTCCTATATTTTTTCATCCAAAATCAGCTTATTTTTTCGACGTCTCTTTTATTTTTTTTCAATTTTTTTACTATCATCGTGTGAAAACGGGTTTGCTACTTCGCTGGTCGGAACGCATCCAACAAGTCCACATCTTAAATCGTTTATTCAATCTTTTTTTGTTTCTGTTTCGCATATCCGAGAGTATTATTCCGAAAGAGCGTGGCCCGAAAAACTAATGAAAAAAAAAAAAAATAATAAAAATTCATTTCCGAAATGACACGACCTCGCGCTACTTCCGCTCTGTCGATTCTCGCATTATTTTTGGTCCAATGGATTATCGACGACCGCTCCGTCGGTCTTCTTTTTTTTTGTCTTGTTTAATAGTCTTTTTTTTTTTTATTCTGGTCTTTCTAGTTTCTATATCGTTTCAACAATTTTATCTTTTCGAGTGTGGTGTCCAACGTTCTATTCTCGTTCTATCATAATTTTTTCCTCCCGTATGTCGGTGTTTCTTTTTTTTTGGTGACGAAAGTGTGTTTATATGCCGTTACGCTTCGCGACAATATCGAACGCGCATCTAAATATCGGAAACGGGTGGAAAAGGTATGACTCGAAGGGGGGGTTGGTTATGGGGTTGCGGTGGGTGGGTAGCTAGGACAGCGTATAAGTACTTCGTTTTTCCTATTTTTTTTTTTTTGTTCTCTTGCTCGCTTCGGGCGACGTAACGAATTTTTTTGCCATAAAATCGGGCTTTGCTTGTTTTTTTTAGTTTCGAACCAGTCTGTTGCAGCTTGTGTTTTTAATGGAACGATAATTATGCAGTATCGCAGATTTTCTCAATTTTCGATATATTTATATTTTTTTTTCTTTAGCCAAAGGATAATCAGATAGCGACGGCGGGGAAACGATGTAATATTTTTTTTTCAAGAATTAAAAGTAATGTGAAGAAAAAGTAAAGTTCAAATTTGAATTTGCGACGTGAAAAAGAATATACGTGATACATTGAGACAATTTGAAAACCCTGAAAACAAAGATCTGCGGATCTACCGAATCCAAAAAAAATATTATTTTACTCGAAGGACAAAAAACGATTATTGATAAATGTTAATTGATAAATTGCAAAATGTTGAAAAACTGCGATACGGAATAAAATCAATAAAATGATTTGTCATCCGAGACATGATAAAAGTGATTGGAATCGATCAATTAAATGTTTCGGTTCTCCACAAGACTGCAATACGATAAAAGTTTGAGCCAAGCCGGAAATAATCTCGGAGAGTCCGAATAAAATCGTTTACATCTAATTTCGCATCGATATCTTTGATTTTACGCTACAAATGGTAATCCTCGCGAGTTCGTCGTCGACGAAGGAGCTTCTACGGTCCATCGAAGAACGCTACGCTACCGTTTGGGGTGTTAGAAAATTTTTATCTTGTATCAAAAAGTCGGATTTAACGCTTAAGAAATCGTATTATTATTATTTTATTTTTTCTTTTCTCCGTTGCATTTTCATTTGATTCAGAATAAACCCGAATCGAGAGTGCGCCTCGCAATTCATTTCAAACGATTCAACTGTTTTATATCATTCCTGATCGATCAAAGACTCGTATTTTTTGAATTTATAATAATAATCATTTTTTTTTTTTAATTTTCTTTTCTCGCACTTTTTCGATTGCCTCTAAATTCTTTCAACTCTCATTCGTGCGACACTGCAAAGTCTCGTAGATATCAAGGCGCTTTGCGCTCCCGCTGCGCTGACCATTGTAAAATGCCTGGTGTGGAAAAGAAGAAAAAAATAATCGCAGCGTACGCGGGATTGCCGGGATTAAATAGTTTGAATGAAAAATTTTTTTTGACATCGATTCCAGGCATTTCCAGTCCGACCGAAAGAACTGAGATTTCAGAGAATATTGTCGCCTTGTTAAAACGCCTCGTCGCATTCTCATTCTTCCTAAAATCCTCATCATTATCGTTTTACCATTTTTTTTTTTTTTTTAATCTTTCTTCATTATCTTCGTTTTATTCTCTTTTAACATTCAATCTCTCCATTTCCTATATCGCGCGCGCCAACAAAAGTCTTGGCTCCTTCTTTTGTAATAACTCGTCGCATACTTCGTAATGACCAAAAATATATGTATATGTATATATAATATATTATTCTTATATAATTATGTCGCCTTCTTAATAGTTAAGTAATGTTAATAGTAGGTAAGTATATTTTAGGTTTAGTTTTACACTGATAGAGGAAAAAAATACGTTGTGTTTCAATGTTATTTTTTTTTTTGTTTTCTTAACGCCTGCCCTTCGTATCTTTTTTTTTTCTTCTTTGTTTCAATTAGTATAACGGTGAGACCGTCTCTCCTATCATCTTCCTACCATCTTCTCTCCTATTTCTAACTCAATCTCCAATCTCTCTCTCTCTCTCTCGTGTCTCCTCGTGGGTGTCACCGTTCAAAGATATTCTTGGTGGATTTTTTCTCTTTTTTTTTGTCGTTAAATTTATTTAGTGTGTCAATGAGTGAGTGTGTGCGGGTGGGTTCGTGGTGCGCGCGCATTTTTTTTTTTTGTGTCATCATAATTATGTATCATAGTATAAATTACCGTTTTGTCAGTGTGGGGGTTGGTTCTGTTTATTGTTAAATTTTGTAACAATTGTTTGTGTGTCTGCGTGTAAGTTTTTCGCGATACCTAATCCATCATTTCCTTCTCTCGCCTATTCTGCTCAACGAGAAACGTCGTTCGGTTATCTCGTCTACTTTATACTTATACCCGTGTTCAACGTGTCGATTATTCTTGTTTTTCTTACCGCTCATTCGTCTGTATTTAATTTGTTCTTTATTTATTTTTTTTTTTTCGAGTGCGTAAGTCTATTGTGTCGCGTGATGGGTCTCTCATCATCTCATCTTCAATATATTTCGTTATGGTAATGTGCGACATTTCGTCCGCCACCCTCGGATTGATGTAAGTACGAGGAGAACGGCTGAATCAACCATAAAGTATTATTCTCCGTCCGCGATAATCGCACGAATAAAATATGAGAACGATTAAATGCACCTTAAAATGTCGCAGTCAACCGTTCGCCTTTTTCATTCGAGAAATCAATGGCGGCTGAGAAAAATGCTTCACAGTTTTTGATTACCGACCGAACAGTGGCACATGATCTCAAATGATCTTTGTAAACGCTTTTCTCTCAATCATCATGGTCGAAAGAGTCTTGCCACGTCGATAATCGAGGATATCAATCGAAACGTTCTTCACGGTTTTTCCGAAAAGTTCGTTTCGATCCGTCTGTCAACGGTGGATCAAGCTCGTTATCGAGTCGCGGCGTATATCACTGTTGGGATCGCAATTAAAGGTTCATTGTGGATCCATGGAGGGCGCTTCAAGAGCGCGCAATTTTTGTCGTTCCTTCATAATTCGTTCATTGCTTATTCCGTGTTTACTTTGGATTGTCAGAGGTCGGGTAAGTCGGTGAATGAGGCTTGGGAATCGTCGTTCTACACGGGAAAAAAGGAAAGCTCGGCGAGAGATCGGTAACGAACGAATCGATAATCGTCTGACAAAGTAAAATCATCAACGTCATAGATTTTTCACGGATTTTACGTTGTTCGACGAATCCTCGATCGTTCACGAACAACGGAAAAACCGTCGCTATCAGCGGTGGTTTTTTCGATTTCTTTCGAAATCTTGGTTTTTTTTTCTATTTTGGTGAAGCTGGAAAGGGTAAATTGAAGAAACTGAGCTCGCGTAGAAAATCCGCATTTTCACGATCAAGAACGATAATCGAATCTCGTTCCCGCGATTTTTCAAAAAAAGATCGATGGAAAGACGAATCGTTAAATCCTCGAGCGTGTCGTGCGGTGGAGAAGTTCGTCGTTTATTCGGAATAAGAGATCGGACGTGTCAACAACTTCACCACGATCGAAGATCCATCAAGATTCTTCTGGAAAACCGAGAAATCTTCGATAGTTGCAAAATGTTCGACACTTTGTTTTTTTTTTTTTCGATATCCGTGTAATTAGTACGTGGCAAATGGCGTTGGGAAGGATTTTCATGGGATTTGTACGCCGGAATGTCGTTGATTCGTCATCATCATCGCCTAAACTCATGGATTCTACTAACTTCTTCAAGTGTATCACGGTTTTAATTGTTAATTTTCGTAGTATACTCTTGTATATTAAATCGGTATTGTGTTTTTGCGTTCATCATTCTTCGCGTCGTTTCTTTTTTTTCGTTTTCAATATTATTCGTAACGATAAGATACTGACTCCATTTTTTTTTTTTCATTACCTTCGTCTATCACTCACACTCTCAACATTCACAGACCTTACGCATCGCACAGCTTCATCCCCTGAATTTTCCATTCTCTACTGTTCTACGGAATCTTCAATGGTGAGAACGGCGTTCGATCGTTGTTCCTGGGCGACGTTCGTTTGTTGACCGCTCGCGTTGGACTGAGCATTGTTCGTCGTTGTTTGCTCGACGTTTGTTCGGCTCGAACCGGTGTTGTAGCCTCTCTGAAGTTGAACGACGAGCCCGCTTACGGCCGCAAAATCTTTCTGTTGTTGCGGCTGTTGCTGCTGCTGCTGCTGCTGTTGTTGTTGTTGTTGTTGTTGTTGTTGCTGAGTCTTCTGGCTCGAATGATCTACTATAAGCTTACTATCACAGGCACTTTTTTTGTCAGTTGATACGGCGTAGAGGTTGTGTAAATCCGGGTAATGATTCAGCTGCTGCTGTTGCTGCAAACTGCTGAGAGTTTTCCTATGTTCCCGATTTTCCTGCTGTCCGCCATTGTGAACCTCGCGTTCTCCGCTACCACGATCGATTCTCAACGAATCTCTGGTATCCTCGTCCCTGCTTCCGGTTCTGGTTATCGACATCGGTGTAGGCGGCGAGGTCAAACGATCGCTGCACTGATCGTCCGGTCTTGTTCTCTCGGTCGGCGATTGGCTGAGATCAACCGTCGGCACTCTTTCCGGTCTTTCCGGCAATGATCTAACGTTTTGCGGACTTCGGTAACTCTCGTCCTCGCTACTGTCGTGAGTTATTCGTGGCAACGGCGTTCGTCTCGAATTTCTGCACAATTCGTCGATCAAAGCTTTGCTGCTCATCGCTTCCGGAAGATGTTCCCTGTCACGTTGATCCCGATCGCGTTCGCGTTGTTGTTGTTGCTGTTGTTGTTGTTGTTGTTGTTGTTGCTGTTGTTGTTGAACCGACGAGGAGATTTGCTGATGCGGTTGTTGATTGCTACGAGCTTCCGCCATTGCTCTTTGTTCACGGGGAATTCCCGTTTCGAGGCTCGATCTTATTAGATTGTCGAGAAAACTACCGTTCGCTCCCGTACCGTCGTAAAGACTTTCGGCTATTTCACGGGTTGATTTGACCATCGAGGAACCTCGGGAATTCGATGTTCCGGGTTCCGTTCCGATACCGTCGCGATCGCGTTGAGCTTGTTGAACTATAGCGCTTCTTTGTTGTTCCTGCAATCCTCGCATTCTTTGGGTCGCGAAATATTGTTCGGGTAAGATCGTCGGGACGTTCGGGCCACCGGCGATAAAAGGCGATGGCATGAACGGCGTGGGTCCCCAAAAATTGAACGGATGCGGAAACGGTAGGTGCGGCATACCCTCGAGAAACGGTGGCATTTTGAGACCGTTCGGACCACCGGGCATGCCACCGGGTGACGAAGCGTATGGCTTCTGGGACTTTAGCTGAGGCTTCTTGTCGGCCAGCGACGAACGCATCGGGCCACCCGTTGATGATGGATCTTTCGACTTGTCGTCGGGCTGCTTTTGATCCCTGAACGAAATTATAAGGATATATAGATTTGCGAGAAACTTGGATTGTGGATATTACTGGATTTTTTTTTTTTTTCGGAGCGAATTCATTTATTTTGAGGAGAATAATTTTTTCTAATTATTGGAATTTCATTGTGAATGTTGAAATTTCGAATGAATTATACTACGTTTGTATGGAGTCGTTGCGCTTTGCCGCGTTGAAGTTATTTATTGAAGAATTTATTTGATTTTTTTTTGTCAAAGAAAAGTACCGTGCATTCTTGGAACATTTTTTCGGATCATACAAATAAATTTAAATCGTGAAGTTGGATTTAATAAAAAAAATTGAAAAAACATTAGAGAAGGACTTTTTTTTTATCAATCAACCATAATTTCAATGGTTTTGTCTATTTTTCGGTCGAAATGTGTCACCACGGGGTAAAAAAATAATACAATTATGCCGCTCCAACTAAAATCAGATACCGTGACAAGTAAAATTTTTCTATCCGATATCGGACTAAATTCACGCTAGCCTTTCTCGAATTTCTCGGGTCCCCAAAGAAAGTAACCCACAATATCAAAACAATAACCACAAGTACGTCGAACACGTCAGCCATATTGACAGTCGCAACCACGATTTAATCAACAACAACAACCAAAAACTTACCTCTTTCTCGGTCTCATGAGATGTCTCTCCTTGACCTTGTACTCGAGGGTGGAATGTGGAACGCCGTAAAAGCTACCGGCTCTGTGTACGCTCATTTCTCCTCGTTGAACAGCTCTCACCGCCTCAACGAGGCTGTCTCTGTCGTAATTTCGATACTTGCCTCTCTTCGGTCTCGTGCCTTTGCCACCACTTCCGGGTTTCGGTTTGTTGTCCTGCGTCTGCGGTTTCGCTTGTTGTTGCGACTGCATGGTCTGCGGTGGCGTGTATCTTCCCCTTTTGAAAGGATTGCTCTCGGTCATCATAGCCGTTGGGCTCGGAACGATTCCACCGCCAACCGTTTGACTCACGAGGCCGGCTTGTCCCTCTTGAAATTTAACGCTTATACTTTTCGCGATAACGTCACGAAAGTTAACACCCACGCCTTTGCCAACGATTGAATTCGTCGGACTGCTAGTGCCCGAAAACGCGGGACTCGCGCGTTCCAAAAGTCCCGGACTTCCGGCCGCGCTCGACGATGCCGCGAAACTTTGAGCGAACGCGGCGGAAGTTGGCTCACCGTTGTTCTTGCTCGAACTCGGTGCACTGTTAGCCGGTTTGTAGGACGGAATCTTTAGTATCGCACGGCCCTGACCGCTGTCACTCGCTTCTTCCTCGATACTCGGATTGAAATCGTCGTTCGTCATCGGACCCCGATGCTGATGTTGTCCGGATTGTTGGGACTGATGATGATGGTGATGCTGATGTTGTTGCTGCTGGGACTGCGATTGTTGGTTCAATTGTTGCTGGGAATGTTGTGGGGTTTGTTGATGCGACGATTGATGATGATGAGGATGATGGGAATGATGCTGATGACGATGTTGATTCTGCGAATGATCGCCGTTTACGTCTTTGTTCAATCGCTTGTCCTCGGACATCAGTCGCCTCATTACTTCCGGAATTCTGTAATCCGGGGTTTCCAAGCCTGCGAAAACAGTTGATGGAAAAGTAGTTGTGGGAAGTGAATGGAAACAAATATGTCGAGAGGGTTTTGGGGAAGTGATAGGATTCTGTGAGCTATTTTTATGATTGGCGATGGCTTTTTTTACTTTGACAAATGTGCTTCTGAGGAAGGATTATTTATACATTTTAGATAAACTATTTTTGGTGCAGTTTTCGTTATAATTTTCATTGGAAGTACTAATTCAAAGCTCTATCCTGAAATTTTTTCGAATTTTTTGTATCGATAGTTTACGAATTAGAGGGGGCGGGACGCCCCTGATAACGACTTTGAAAGCAAATAGCTCGTGAATGAAGGGTTAAAATAAATAAGACGTCGAATATTTTTTGTTGCATTCTAGGGAATCTATCGAAAGACACCCCACGCAATGGGATACGCGAAGAAAACTTTCTGAGTAAACTTTACAGTGGGGGAGGGGAGGGGGAGGAGCATTAAAAATCTTATCCTTGCTGTTTTTGGGTCATCAAATCTGTATACCAAATTTCATCGAAATAAGTAAATAAACGAGATAATCCGAGTTCTGCGACGTATAGACAGTCGATCAGATATCATCGATTGAAAACGTCGATTAGATACTGGCATTGGTGGAGCCAGATTGATAAATTAATTCATACGAAGATAATTGTGGGTGAAATAAATTATAACGATTGTGAAATAGTTACATATCGTTGATTTGAATTTGTGAGGAATCGATTGGCTACCCATAAGGGTGACAGTAAATAAAAAGGAAGGAAAAAAAATTGCAACGAGAGACGGGTTGTGAGAAAGCTGGCGTGCAACGGGTATAACACACCGGCTTCTATCGATTACCGAAGTCTTAGAATGCATCTGATATACGTTTTCGCACTTTTGCAACGTCACGTTTTCGTGAAGATTCCCAACGTATTTTGCGAACGAATGTTCATCTTTTCCAAAGTTATAATTCTTACGAGATGTCAGGTGATAAAGAAACAAACGAAAAATAGATTAATCTGTTTCGTAAAAACTTTTTTTGTCACAAGGAAAGTCGACGTAATTTCTGGATATTTTAATTCAAATATTTCTGCATCTTTATAGGGGAAGCTACGTTTTAATGAGCAAATGTAAGTACTTATCGGAATTTTTATTTTATCACGTTCAAGTCGTGCCAGAACGACTAAGAAAATATCTGGAATTATGTGGAGAATAACTCTGCAAAATTTAAACATTTATAACTGAAGAATTGTTCGAGCTACATCGCTGAAGTTTTGCACCCATGTGAAAGCCCATAATCTTTCTGTTATCTGTAATATTTGTAATAATTAACGCAGCTACTTAGGTTTTGCAGTGTTTTCGAGGTTAAAAAAAAAATGTCGATTACCACTCTAGCCTTCCTAACTTTGGAATTATCGGTCTAAATAGTCTTTTAAAAATGGAATAATGTTCACGATTAGTTGGTATAGAATCAACGCTAGGAGTAAAATTAGAATTTGAAATAACCCAAAGCGTTACAGGTATGAAATATCATTTAGCTCCACTATGTTTGAAATTGACCGAAAATCGGTGGAGCGACCGAATTAAAAAAAAATTTTAATTTTCCAAAGCTAAACAAATGAATAAGCTACAAGTTCAAAATTGCAAACTGCTTCCTCTGAATCAGAGGTATTGCGCGAATCATGATTGCTATTAAGAAACCATAATTGATAAAAAAAATATTTTTTCAAAGACACATCCCCGCATGATCTCCATTTCAAAGGCAAGTTTGTATTTCTTGCTTGTTTCTCTCTTCAACAATAACCAAGAATAAATAATAAAAAAATCTCAAATGCTATATTTTATGTGTGGAAAAAGATGATAATAAGGTTGAAGATGAATTTACCCTTGAAGGGAGCCGCAGCGGCGAGCATCTTTTGTATGTAGGGTCCGATATTGGCGTGTTCGAAACCCGGCCATTCGGTACCGGTTTCTTGTCCGCGCTGCAACAAAGTTCTCAGCGAATCGCCGCCACTGCCTTCCAATGCGGAAAACCTCACGAGATCCTCCAACGACAACAGAGGCCTGAGCAGAGCCTTCTCGACTTCCTTCTCCTCCTCCGCACCCGAAAGCTCCTTGTCGTCCGCCTGTCGAAAAAAAAAAAATATCCAACTTCTAGATTATTTCGATCGTTCGGCGCACGATCGATACAAAATAGGGGGAGGAAAAATTAAGGAGAGAAACACGGATGTTCACAGCCAATCGGTTATAATTTAGCGATATCTTTAAGAATAGATGATAAAAATGGATTCTGAGCATTGATCACGTTAATCTGATTAATTGGCATATTTTTCTAATTCGTCGCATTAATAGTGCAAGTTTATGCGCAAAGTTCGAAGACAGAACTGGATTCTCTCAGATTGGTAATTTCTTGTTGTCCCGTGAAGAGAAATTGCTTTCAATTGAATACATGACGGTTGTGTGTGTGTGTTTTTTTTCGTGTTCTTGTGTGTTATTTTTCGATTAATTTCATTGCAAGGTGTGTGTTGGGTTGGCAGATTGGTTGAGTTGTGAGAATTCGTGAAGCGTCATGCCGAAAGCTCTGATAAGGAAAAAGCAATTTTGTAGTGACATAAATCTTCGAAAAACTTGATACATCTATCATTTCCGTAGATTGAATAGTAGACATTTGTGTACAATTCACAAGCAAAACAAAAAAAAACAATATTTATATCAATGTCTGACTAAAAAAATATGAATTGGGATAACGGTAGAGCGCGGCTGGGAGGGGGGGGGTGAATCGTAGAAAAGGATGTCACAATTGCCATCGTCGAAAATATTCTCGGCGATTTCATCTGTGACAGTAAACTACGGGAAAAAAAAACGTCGCTAGAACAAAATAAAAGGGAAAAATGAAAAAAAAAAAAAAACAAACTTACCTGTACAAAATTCATTCGAGCATTTCATGCACGTAAGCGAAAACAAAGCGAGGCGAGAGTCGATTTATTTTCATTCTAAGACCGAGTGAAAAAAAAAAAATTGAACGAAGTAAAAAATTTGGCAATGAGATTTCGGCAGACGTAAAATATGCAAACAAGTAACCGGAAAACTCGAGGTTCGAGCAAGTGCGAGACTATCAGTCAATCATTCAAGTAACATTAATCAAAATAAAATTAATAAAATTTTCAAAAATATGAGAGAAAAAAGAACATCCGAAATTATACGCATTTCTCATCGACGACAATTTATAAATTAAACAATGAACGAAAAAAAAAAAACGAAAAAACTGTAGTTAAAAAAAAACTGTAGTTCAAAAAAACGAGAAACTAATTAAACCGATAATAATCGTCGTGTACAACGCATTTACGATTTTCCAAAAAAAAAAAAAAAACTTACCTCGAGTCTCGCAACGTGTCGAACGTCAAGTGGCCGATTGTTAAACTACAAATGGTGATTAGAACATTTCAACAGCTCATGCAAATAAAACTGGACACTACTGAGCGTCACGGCGAATCGTCGCGAGCCCGTGCGGATTACGATTCTTCCCTATCTCCGACGCTCATCGACTGAGCCAACGAAACCCGAAGAAATCGACGATAACGAAAACTCGATGGGTCCTAGAATTTTCAATCCTCACGGGATCGCGAAGATCACCGTGCCAGAGGTATGTTTTGGGGAAGCTTTCTTCGTTCTTCCGAGCCAAAACCGCATACCAAATGTACAAATGGAATTTCGCGCCGGTCATAAAACATAAAATTTCGTCGCTAAACATCTCTTTGCTGAATTTTAAATCGTAAGAATCATCCGAACTATAAAATACGCGTTGTTTCATCGTCTCAATCACCGAAACACTTTTTTCCATCGACTCGTTATTCGCAAAAAAAAAAAAAAAAAAAAAAAAAAATTAAATCGACATTTATTTATTCTTCTTCACAATCCGACAATAAATCTCTTTATCTGGGAAAATATTGAAACGTAACGTGTTTAAATAATTCTCATGTTTTTCAATGAAGCTTTCACCTCGCTTATTTCGTTTTTCTCTCTTTCGCTCTCGCTCTCGCTCACATTTGTTTCAATGTTTTTTTTTTTTTTTTTTTTTTGCATTTTTGAATTCTTTTTATTTTTAATTTCCGCTCGTTGGTCCCCAAAACCTACCTCGTCCACTTGCGGGGGCGGAGTGGTTGCGGAGGCATTATGGGTCGTATTTGGTGATGGTGTTGTTGTTGATGTTGTTGTTGTTGTAGTTGTTGTTGTGGTGGTCATGGTGGTGGTTGATACCGGGGCGCCGGACTCGTGGGGGTGTGAATGGGTGCTATTGAGGGTTGCGTCCCGTTCACGCTCCATCGCGAGCTTGTACACCTTGTTCCGTAGGGTGCTCCTCGGTATTCCGTAGATCACGGCTGCCCTGCGCGTGCCGAGTTTACCG
This sequence comes from Sussaba pulchella, assembly GCA_963971145.1. Taxonomy (NCBI): domain Eukaryota; kingdom Metazoa; phylum Arthropoda; class Insecta; order Hymenoptera; family Ichneumonidae; genus Sussaba; species Sussaba pulchella. Next base: position 19,032 of record CAXAQZ010000935.1, read on the forward strand.
CTCTGAATGTCCCTCAACGCGGCCTGTAACTCGTCCTCCGTGTAGGTCCTTCTGCTGCCGCCAGCACCCACCACGGGAACACCGCCGACACCGACCGGCCCGGTTAATCGAGGTTTCGCCCGATACGACGATCTGAAAATATCAACCAATCGAATTTATTTACCTTTTTTTCGCGTTATTCGCGGTATTGTTTGCGAAAATGTCAATAACACCCACGAGGAGTTTGCAGGTTTCGCGAAAAATTGTAGGGACTACCGGAAATACCGGAAATTACCAACGAAATCCGGAAAATATACGTCGGTGGGGAAAATCGATGGTTGCGCGTGAAACGGGAAAAAGATAAACGTTCGGCGATTATTTTTTTATTGGATGTAATTAGAATTATAATTTTTTTATATGATTTTGTTCTCCTTACGTGTTTTTTTTTCTTCATTTAATTAATTTTCGTAGTTTTATATTTTGAGTAGC
>CAXAQZ010000936.1:0-21562 GCA_963971145.1 Sussaba pulchella
GATTTGGTATGAACCTCCTCATATACATGGGCTTGAACTTGGATACTCGGAAAATGTTACGAGCGGACAAAATCCGTAGAAACAAATTCGACCCAGGGATAATAAGCTACTATAACATAACCTTCCCCCTTCCACCATTCAACCCTCATCGCTCCACTTGTTTCCTGAATTTCTATTCCAGCGGAATTTCGACGAAAAGCCTCGCATATATTTCCCGCAGCCGCGAGGACTGCAGTCGCATCTGCCAGGCAGCTTGCGCGGGTGCAAGACAACGTAACAGAAGTAGGAACGAGTACTTGCTGGTGTATCCTTTTGCCTCGAACCAACGGCGAATAAAAGTTTCTCGCTGGACCCAGCGATGGTAGACGTTTGACCGGACGAATCCAAACCCGTCCGGAGCATAATGCACGAGAATGTACCAATATCCGGGCCACGGAGAATTGCACCCTCTGCCCTGTACCGAAGGGTCTCGTATTTCGTTCTGTTTCCACTAAGCTCCGCGAGCAGCTGGCCAAAGCTTGGCATTCGCTGTTTTCCAAAAATTAATTAATCAGTAAAAATAATTAATCAGTAACACAACAAATAATAACGTAAAAAATAAAATTTACGCTCTTCATTTACGATTTATTTATAGCATGTTATTTTTATGCTATTATTTATCCCGAAATCGGAACTGATGTTTCGATTGAAAGGGTATTAAAGCTACGTAGACGTTGTTTCATTATTCACGAGATACGATTATATTATGACTTTTACGTTACAAATGGGTAATCGAAACATTTTCAACGATACGTGGCATCAATCACAAACAATATTTTTAATCATCAAGGTGAGTAATGAATTATCGTGGAATTCAATACGATTTTACGTATTTACAGAATTTCATTGTGATGTGAATTGTACAAATCGGTCGTGGAAACAGTTATTATCTGAATTGCGCAGAATTCGTTTTTTTTTTCTTCATTTTTACAGTACCGCATGCGAATTTTCCGAGATGAACAGTCGTCGAGTTATGTCGTACGTCCGAGCACGCCCGGTTTGCAAACCAGCTTGTCTCGGGATATAAGCAGCCACGCTCGGAAGGGTTTATCTCCGGCGTACAAGGACTCCTCTGGTATCTCGCACAACGTACGCAGTCGTGATAAGCGGGTGTGAAACACAGCCAGCCAGAAGTACGTGTCTCACGGTACAACGATTTACGCTGCCGTGCAGCAGGGAGATTCGTCCACATCGTCGGTTTACAATTAACTGGACTGCGAAGCCATCGCAGAACCGGGACTCGGAGTTATATGCGACGGATACTTTACGGACGATGAATTAACTCATCCGTCTGAATCCGACACCTCGTCGTTTCATCCACGTCTCGTTGAAACGTGACATTCGTCCGCATTAATTTTTATTTTCATTTTTTAATTTACTTGTCGTCGAATTAATGTGGTTCTTCTGCGGTGAATCCATCGGGTTTGAAAACAATTCTTTGGATATGTTATGAAGGTAATTTGGAGAATTAAAAGAGAAGATTTTATTTGAATCGTTATATGTCGTAGAGGTAGACGAGGCATAAATATGCTGGAGACATACCTGCATGAATATATATATGGAGTATTCCACCGGGACCTTCGAACAATTGACGAACATTTTTTGTCCGTACCACGATTTTTTACATTCAATTTTTCGTGCGTAATAATAATAAAGTAATAAAGAGACCTGTATACTATTAATATGATAATAATAATAATTATTATTATTATTGTTGTTTTTATTATTATTATTATTATTAAATTTTTTTAATTATAAATAATTCAATAATAATAGAAAGCCTGATAAACATATGTCTGTTTATTTTCCACGTATATTGGTGAGAAAAATAGTAGGTAAACAATTCGTAGTCACACGTCATGAATGGCCGCGTTGCCATTGGATACCTCATACAATAAACTAGAAAAAATAATTACAATCGGCGTTGGCCGAGTCTTGCAAAGATCTAGTACACGCCCTTCATATTTCGGATAGATAGTTCTCTACATGCAAACAGTGAATAACACTCGTTCCCTCAAGCATAAGAGACCCTCGATCTATAAGCAAAGCGGGAAAAAAAAATAACGAGTCAAGTGCACTCGTGTAATTACGATAATGAATTACACTGGCTCATCCAATCACTCGTCAAACGTGTATACCTTTGTTGAATGTGAAAAAAAAAAAAATACGAATGTCACCCACCCTTCAACCCCTCATTCCCGGACGAGCTGTTATAGGTTGCGGGTATACGCGAAGCCAATTTAATTCAATCGACTCATCCAATCAAGTGCTGGCCAGCACTTCATCAAATATATTCACGGGCACAAGCACGCACATATGTGCGTAGAATAGAAGATGTAGTTATATGAAATCCTTCGTTACATAAAAAAGTATAGTACAATTCCGAAACTTTTTTTTTCTTTTTTTATCAATACCAATTTTCCGGAATTGTGATGACGTCGACAAAGCCCATGGCGCACCCCGATGTTACGATGCCCTTCCATATCGACGAGCGCCATTGGATTTCACCCCTCCCACCGCAGTTCGAGTCAATCATCGACTGATGCACCTCAACCACGCGGTTCGAGCTGTCCGCTTGCAAAAAAAAAATCTATCAATTCTATAATTGAAAAATCGGTTCCATTAGTTCGAATAAATTGCATCGAGGCTCATTGTAATTAATATATATTTTTTTTTTTACATCGATCCCCATTCGGTGTGAGAGCCGGCGAGGTTACAAGGTCCCGGTAGAACTGCAGCGGCGGTGGTGGTGCAAGCTGTTGGGATCGGTGGAGTCGGAGGAGGTAGAGGCAAAGAAGGCAGGGGTTCAGTGTTTTTAATTGTGAAACTTATCCAATTAATACGAGCTGTGCGGTGATGGTGAGCAAAACGAGAGAGAACTATGGTTCGAGCGGGTTGGAGTAGCGAGAAAAGAGTGAAAAGGGTGGAAAGAGATGGTCGAGGGGGTACACAGTGTCGAGTAGATTCTATAAAATCATCGAGCGTCGGTCCGTCCCATCGTACATCCATCCATCCTGCTGGAACTCGACCTGCTTTTCAACCGACGGCCTGGCATCTCTCCCAACCCCTTCAACCCCACCGCCCCCCCCCCCCCCCCCCCGCCCGTGGTCGCTAATGAGTGCGCATTGAGGTGAGACAATGGCCGGCAACTTTCCTTTGTGTTAATTAACGAAATAACATTATGAAAACCGGGAAACGAGCGAACGTAGGCCGGGGGGGAAAAAGGGAAAACCGAGAGAAAATGGAGAAATGGGCGAACGAAGAGAATGCGGGTGGGGGGGGGGGGGGGGGTGAAGAGGAACGAAAGAGGTATTGGACGACTCGAGGGTTGTAGAAAGCTGCGGACACGACCTCGGCCACGTCGTTGTCGGTGATAATTCGCACGAGGGGGTTGTCCCTGGAGCCGGTTGAATGTTGAAAGTTAGTCGGGGGGCTTTTCTCTCAGCTGCAGTACCACGCCTGCTGGGAATCATGCTGATGGAAATCCCTGTTACCGACTCGTTACGCGATCGCGGACTCGTAATTGCGTTTGCGGGATCACACGTGATAAAGAAAGGTGTTGGATGCACTTACGTGATCCGTACGAAGTGATCGAATGTACGTTCGATTCTTTTAACCATTTTTTAATGTCATTAATTTTGAATGATGTACAGTCCAAGGTCTAGAGCTATAATTTTGTCTACAAGGTTCAATCAAGGCGTTATATATTTTTTGATTTTTAGAACATTTTTGGTCCAGTAGTTTAGGCAATAAGAAGGGCGGAAAATGCCCGATTTTAGAATATTAAAAAATATCTCTTTGAGAAGGCTATGTAAGATTATGAAAGAAATATTTTAGTTTTCCACATAAGAAGCCCTTTTAATAATACTTCACATGATTCATAAAATTCGTAAAAATGTCGATCATTCGAATAAGTACGTAATATGTCCCCTCGTCAATTTATAATGCAATAATTGCAAAGAAAAATTCGTGCAAAGTGGAACATTAAAATCCATTGATGAAAAACACGATCGACGGGAATTTGAGTGAGCCGACGACGGTTCGTCTTATCATTCCCTCGAGTATCGTGAACTATGCGCCCGAACGTCGAGAGGACGCCTCTCGCGTGTCTCCAAACCATATTCAAGAAGCAGCGTACAGTGCGTGCAGAAAAATGCAGGATCAGCTGCAGGGTTTGTGCGTACACAAAGCACCCCCGACGGACCAATTTGCACGTGAGTAAGAAGCGCCAAACCGTCGCGTTAATTGGCAACGTCGCTAATTAGCGCCGTTGTGTTCCCGTCGAGCATTCTTCATCGGTGTCTCGGTGACATAGACGTGACGAATTCTATCCAATTTATCGTCAACGAAAATACAATATGATAAATCCTCAATGATTGGACGAAATTTCTATTATTATAGAAATAACAACACTTATAATACATCCACATTTCGGCATTTTTTGCTGTCGTTTTGCGGCCTTTTTATGTGTGTCTAATGTCGATAGTTATTCTAGATTAATTTTGAACCGAAAGAAATATTATCATGGATTTATGTATGCATATAAAATTTTATAAGTATAATATAGTCATTATAACTTCATTCATTTCATTAAGTATAATTATAGTCATATAAGTATAATGTAATTACCGTGATATGAGAAAAAGGACTTCAAGAAATAATGATTATAAATATAGAATTATAAATAATTATAATGATATTTTTTTATTATATTAAATTACAGTGTATTTGCCTTTATTACGTCAAATGAGTTAAGTAATATCAATAAAATATAATTACGACGATATCAAATACATTTTCAGGACTGTTCTCAAGGATTATAAAAACATACTCGAATGCATAATTTTTCCAAATGCGTAAATGTTCAAACAATTCGAGCGCGACGATTGGTTTACACATGTGCGGTGAGATATTACATTTGCTCTCCGACCCTCCCTCCCACACTCTCGAGGGGGTGCATTTTTCTCGCACGACGAACACAGCAGTGCTCTTGCCTCGCGGTGAAACACGAGTGCCCGATTCGTTCCGCGATCTCGAACGATCAAGTGGCCGGATATTTTCCACGCTCGAATTATTCGAAGACCGGAATGTACTTTGTGAAAACTCTCGGTTGAATCGTCGGCCGGTGAGCGAACGAGTGGAAAAGGAACGTAAAATTTAGCTTCGCGTTTTCCGGAACGTTTTTGAGAAATTAAGCGAGCGCGAGAAATCATCGCGTAGGTACAGAGCAAGAGCGTGGGACAGCCGTGGCATGGCTCGAACACTCGAGGTCTTATTGCGATTATCAAAGAGGCTTGCACCGCTAATGTCGCCTCGGTCTTGGGGTGGAAATACGTACCCTTTCCCCGGCTCGCTGCTCTTGCAACCCTTTTGCTCACTGGTACACTAGTCATCCCTTATTTTCCACCCCAGGCGAGTCAAGCCTCATCCGGTGTGACGATCGCGATACCACCATTTTTTTTTTTTTTTCATTTCGAGCAAAGCGAACCCTCAAGATTGCAAAATTATGGCCACCGTTTTGGAACATCGTCGAGGACGACGTCGTTTTATTCAACCAATGGAATATACTGTAAAAATATTTCTTATATTCTTCGAGGTGTTTTTTTTTGTTCAATTTTAATTTATTTATCTTGTTTGACTTAACTTTCAATTTTTAAAAAACTCCCACAAAAATTACAAGATTAATTTGCAGTTGAAAAAAAATTTCCTTTTTTTCTTCGAAGTAATGATAATTTTTTAACAATAAAAAACTAGCCGTATAACTACATACAGATTTAGAAAAATCATATATCAGTAATTACTAATATACAGTAATTATATGGTATATAATTATACATTACGTAACATAATTTGTATACGGATTTTTAAAAGTTACAATCTTACACAATATTACATGATATATTCGTAATTATATTCCAAAAAAATGATTAAACACAATTTTCCGTTTACGCTCGGCGTATATGCATTCAACGTCGGTACAACAATACGCATAATCGTGCATGTCAGTCCTTCGTGTGTCTTGTTTTTCAACGGAGTCCATCGGGGTACAAGTTCGAAGCACGTGTGTACGCGCTCGTTTATTGTGGCCAATTAAATATTAAACCAACCGCAAAAGGGGGTTGCGTGGGTGGTTGCGGGCGAGCGGGGTGACACACACCGGCGTTACGAGCGACATGCCACCGGGTGGAGAGGCCCCCAAGACCCCGTGTCGAGGGGGTGGGTATAACCATCGCGGGTTGCGCGCTCCGGTGGATGCACGAGAGTCACGCGACGTTGCATTATTGAGAACCCGGTGGATAGATGAATTTTTAAGTTTTACGATCGTCGTATAAAAGTGGCGTAAAACATCCGAACGCTTATCATTGGCGAATCACCCGACATTCAATAATTAATAGAGACAATGCAGCGCACACGAACGATTGCATATTCATTACTGATAGTACAGAAATATCAGCGTGCCCCGAGTGCATCAATTCTTCAACAAAAACCGTACCCAGAAGTGCAATAAAAAAAAAATTCTTACGTTGAATAAATATCGAACAATACGAATAACCTGCGCACGACGATAATTGTTATTGCAATGACGATAACGTTAAATTACAGCCGATAATCTGTGCACATTCATTTTTACTCCAGATTATAAATAAAATATGTGTATGAAAAACTGTTGTTTCTTTTTTCTTTTTATTTCGAATATTGCAATTACAGCGAAGCGGCTTAAGCGATGATTGATAATTATAATAACGCTAATGGATGGTGGCGTTGATTATCGAGTGAAAAAACCATCATCGGGAGTGTTCAGCCCGGGGCGTTGGTAAAGTTCGCTCGTTACAACCATCGGGCCAATGCCGGACGAGCATCGTACACTCACACACACGCGCGCACGGACGAATCAACCAAAATTTTCCAAAAGACCAGTTTCCATATGGAAGGAAGGTCGTCGTTAATCCGTAGCCGCAACATTTTGAATCTCTGTAAACGAAGGCGTGTGAGGGGACGAGTGGGTTGCCGATGCGCAGTGTGTTCCCTAATCGGATCATAATTGCGTGGATAATTCGACGGGATTCTAGGGACGATTTAACATTCCTGGCCCGTCGACCGACGTGCTCGTTGTGCGTATTCCGTTACTTCGCTGTTCCGTTCCAACCCTTCCAGACAGTGGTCGCTCCCTTCTCCAAGCACATGGGGAAGGAAGCCTCCCCGATGTTTCATCCCCCTTTCTCTCGTGCTCTTCCTCTCTCTCTCTCTCTCTCTTTCGCACCCTTTCTCTCGTTCTCGGATCTTCCGTCGCACTCGTACGTCACGACATCACACATCGCCAACTAATTCCGTACTCCTTCCTCCGGGAACGAACCTTGCGGTGGGTCGTCGTCGCTACCGCGTGGCAAAATCTGCGAAGCCACGAAACGCACCCTCTCCGCGCTCCTGGCAGTACGTGACCGCACCTTCTTGTACTTCACCAGCTTCATGTTTCGCTCCGTACATGCAGCTTCCGTTCCTTACCACTACACGAAGGCTTCGCCTCCCCGTCTCCGGCTCACGACGTATGCGCGTTTGATTACAGGTGCTGGTGAAGTACATATGCACCTCTGTTCGTGTCTCATTCACGCCCCTACCTTATCTCGCGAGTTACGAGGCAGCACGCCTAGTGACTCTCTTCTTCCATCCGGCCCACGGATAGTCCAGTCGAAGTTGGAATTGTAGCCAAGGTTGTCCGTCTGTTGCTGGAGATTTCACCTTTCCACGGTAACGGCATCGTCTTTCTTCCTCTCTTCGTCGTAGTTTCACGTACATCCCGCTTCATCCCTCACAGAATCTATATGGCTATCCCACGCCCAGTCAATTCCTTTCTCTTTCTATCCTTTCGCCGTCTCTCCGTCGTTCTCGCTTCAACTTTAAACCACGTTTCTCCGTCCGTCTGTCTCTGTCCATCACCGTTCCTTCTGCCAGCCCCGCCGCATCGACGTTGGCCCCCGCAATCAGTTGCCGTAATGCCGCGATTCAAGGTTCATCAGGGCGGCCATTTTCCCGACACCCCTTATTACCGCCATTTTGTCGAGGCCTCGTTGTACACACACGCGCGCGCACGCACAGACACACACGCACGCACGCACGCACGCGCGCGCGCCCACGCGTTTTCAAGTCGGTGAAGGTACATTCTCGCGTATTTAGGCCACCGTGGTGTACGTGCATTACGTTGCACAACTCGCGGAGAACGTGACGGTGCAACAGTGCTGATTCGCAAGGGGTAACTCGGCTAGCAGCAACGGGTGAAGCACCGCCATTGTGGGAGTTTCACGGGAAAGCAGATGTGCGAGGAAGACGCTCGACTGCCCGGCGAAATTACGAACCGCTCGGAGTGTATGGACGTCGTCGTGGTCGCGTCGAAGGTCTCCGTGGAATCATGGGAGGGTGGAGAGAGGTGACCGAGATGAAGCAACCGCGGAGTTTAGCGTAGGTGTCATCGTTGGCTGTACAATACTCGATCGGCCGTACTCCGTCAACTCCCGATGTGATTAACGACGCATTGTTTGCCACACGATTCGTCGTCGTCGTCGTCGTCGTCGTCACGTTGGTGTCTCTCGACGACGCTGACGTCGCGGTTTCTCGAGAATCAGCACGACTCCGGAGCAACGACGACGTCAGCTCATGGTTTTCCGGCAAAATCAGCGAAGACGGTGCTGACTGGTAATAGTGGTCGTTTCTAATGACGCATGCCGCGTGGTGTCCATTGGTTCGGCGAAATCGCGGGGCTGCGGGAAATGGTTTATCGGAGATTGGTTTCAAGCTGGTTTTCGATCGATCAATGATCCGTAAAACCTTCGGATCTGCGCTATTGGAAGAGCAATGGGAAGATGGATATCAAACATTAGGGTAGAATTTTCGGTGAAAAGATTTTTTTAATCGGCGGTGTGATATGTTTGTTCGAATCCATTGAAATCTTGATCATTCGCTGCATTAAGGGCTCACATACCCGTAGGTGCGCTGACAACCGAGACGATTTCAAAAATTTAATATAAAGGTTATATGGCGAAAAAAATGAAATTGTTGATTTCACATTTTTCATTAACTTTTCAATTATGAGGAAATTATTTTTTTTTAAATATTAATATTATCTTCTACGGGTATTAATGGACTACTGATGGAAACCATGGTTGGCACGATAATTATACCAAAAATTATCCGATCTCCAAAAATAAAAAAGAATCTAGTAAAATAATGAAATAATGTAGTAGTCCGACGGAGTGAATTTTGTTTAAATAAAGAAACCACAGTGTTTAAAACCTTTGAATGCAATAAGAAATTTTTAAAAAATCTGTCTAATAATTTATGAAAGGTTGTCCAACCTAAAAATTAAAAAAACCTCTCGTCAGGCTATAGAAAACATAATTATCAAGATTTAGAGAATAAGTTGAAAAATATTTAAAATTAACTGAGTTACCGGGCGAACTATCGCTAAAAGCATAATTTCAGAAAGATACTAAAATAACGTTAATATTTAAAAAAAAATGTTTGTCTTATAGTTGAAAAGATAATAAATAAATGAGAGATTGAAAATTAAATTTTTTTTTACCATATATATAATACCTTTACCTTTATAATAATGTTTCCAATTGTGCTCGGTTTTCAGCGCACCCAGGTATGTGAGACCTCAAGAGATATTTATTAATTAAAAAATATTATCATTATTAATATATAATTAATCATTAGTATTTAGTTTTATTCATTCTCTCAATCTTTTTTTAATGCATCATTTATCATTTATTGGTTCAATATCGAACAATCTTTTACATGCCAAGTCAGGGAGTTTTCATCGGCCCCTGCGCAAAAATACATTTCATTCGTTTCGAATGAATTTAAGTCGAACATTCTCTCACGCAGCATCAATCTCGTAGTTACGAAAATCATAAAAATGATTCTCACACTCTGATCGTCAACCACGAGTTCATATTCAGTAACTGATGTAAGCTTCAGATCAAAGATAGCGAACGCAACTTATCCTAGACATTACGGACGATTTTATGGACTTTACCGACTCGGTTCAATGGTTAATCGACGTCATTCGTCAAGCTCTTCGCGTCACGTTAAACCGACTGGTGACGGTGATTCGAGAATACCGTGTGTTCGTTTTTTCTTTCTTCTCCGTATTTTTTTTTTTTTTTGGCTCACGGAATGCCACGAAGAAAGATAGAGCGGCGGAGGGAGGTTCCTTGTCCTTGTCGTCGTCGTTGGCGGTTAGCGTCCCCGTCGTCGACCCTAATACTCCGGTAATCCTCGGCAATGCGGCTTGTGCAGACCGAAAGGGATCCTGTGGCCCAACCACTGGTCTCAACGACTGCCGGATCTTCGCTGTTGGTTCTCGACGCCCATTGACGCTGATTTTTTTCTTTTTTTTTCTCATTTTTATCCTACTATTTCTTTTTTCTCTTATCTTCTTTTCTTTTTGTTGTCCTGCCCCCGCCTCGGGACCTTCGCCAATGGTGAAGAGAGAAAGGTGCGAAGGTTCGGATGGCACGACCAACACGCGAGACGAACAAAAAGATTACCTACTGGAGAACGATTCCGGAGAATTCTAACCGACGATTCGTGATTCTTCGTGACGGAGATTTTCCGCAAGGGTTGGGATTCAACCGGGCGTTGCTACTTCGAGCATCCACCTTGGATAATCCTTGTCGTGTGGTTGCGCGTTCAGCCGCGAGGTTGTTGGGTTTACTGGAAAACCTTGCGTCGATGAGAAATTCATCGAAATCATGGATAACGGGCGAATTATACCGAAACACTTGATCACAAATCCGGATTTGGCAAATCCGGAATAACGATGGAGTTTGCGAGTGAGAGTTTATTGCATTTATAAATGTTTCGTGTAAATTAGAAAGTATATTGAATTCAATGTTTTGGATATCGGCGGACATGAAACGGGACTTTCTACTGGAATCAACAAATTTTCGACGAATTGTCTTATTCTCGTGCTTCTTAAAAATCTTTACAAATATGTATGTTATGGATAAAATTAGATAAACGGGTAAGCCTAGGTTTACCCGTTTATCTAACCTTACCCGGAACATATACTTTTTTACAATATATATATTTTTTTACAATGTTCTAAAATCTTATATTAATTATTCAACTGTCATACCACATCATTTTTCAGTCGACTTTCGTAAAAGACTGAATCAAAGAAAAAAAAATGAAGACATTGCACCAAATACCGATTCAACTGCATCACGAAGCAGGGTCGGTACACAGACGAAATTGTTCCCAGCTTTAGTTCCGGGAATTCGCAAATAAAACAGAAAGAAAAAAATATATATAGATAGTAATTCCGGTAGGCTGTCTCTGGGGAACGTCGTATTTAAGCGACCGCCACTTTAACGGACGGTCGCTTGGTCGTCTCGTTTCTCGCTGCCGCATTGCCGCTACCAACGTTGCCGTGGAGAGTCGTATAACAACATGTAGATTGGCTCAACGAAATTAGAAAGATAGATGCAAATTTTCGTAACCCCGCGTCGATTTCGATACCGGTACGGCGAAACGAACGAGACACGGAGGAAGGACGAACAACGAGCGGACATCAAGAGCACGTATATCGAATCCGGTCCATACATTCTCCGCCCCAGCCTCTCGCTATCGTTTCAACGATAACGTAATTTTCACTCCTCCTTTTGTTATCGCATGAGAACGTGAATACCGATCATCGTAATTAGCTTTATCAGCGTTATTCTACGAAGCTGCACAATTAACCATATTCCGAGTATCGAATTCGATAGTATACATTTTTTTCTTTGCTCAAATAACGGCGTTTCAATCCGTCGTTACACGATCGAATACAATGGATAATTAACCATCGGGGCTCTTGTGATATTTTTCCTATGCGAACAAAACAATGGCACTTATCGATCGAGGATATTCTCGAGCGCTTTGTGCTTCGATAACGATGACAACGAAGCAAAGTGTTGCCGAAATGGCCGATTTGATAATGCAACAATGAATAATCATGAAACAATAAATACCGCGATAATAGTAAAATATTGTGGAGTTTCTCAGGAACAATCGGGTATTAAAAATTCCATACAATTCCTGTTCGACTGTTCTGTTGAAAAGGAAAAAATGGAACCAAGGTATTTTCTAATTTTTCCCAAAATATGTGCGGACCGCGACTAAAAACATATTTTCGGGAACATAGAAAAATCATCTTAATATTTTTAAAAAAGTTCTTTTCTTATCATTGAAAAGCTAATTTAAAAAAATAAAACTAACAAGTTAATTTTCTTACACCATATTACCTATATAATAATTTTTCAAATTTTTCTCGGTTTTCCGCGTGCTCAGGAGTATGTGAGCCCTTAACAAACCCAGCGAATTGCTACGAAGATGAAATAAAAAGATTCGTTTGGAAAAATTCAGCATCGACGGTGGTCACCTCTGGGCTGAACAACCGCAACGCGATCTATAGAACGCGTTGAGGCTATTGCAGCGTAGGGGCGAGAGGCGGAGGGATTCGTTGTCGATTGATAAACGACCTCGCTAAATTAAGTCGGTCGGGCGTACGCGCGCCTGCACGCATATTCACGCGCGGGGGGTTTGTACGATGCATTCGCAAAGCGTACAATTTTCTTTTTTTTTTCTTTTTTTTACAAAGCTTTATCTCGATGCATCCGCCCCTTTCCGGCCGTTGCAGTAACCACCCCCGCATGCGTTCCGAGCTTCGGGTATTGCACACGAGGCTACCGCGGTGTGATTTTATTAACAAAGGCAATGTAAACCCGGCTTAGGCAGTGTGTCGGGAACAACGAGGTGAGCGCGGGGTAATGGACGTTGCCGTAGGATTACAACCCGGCGCAATAACTCCAATTGATTTTGACGCAGCACCATCCGCGTTTTAGGCGCGGACGCGATTTTTACCGTTTCGCCTCTTCGTTCATACAGGATTTTCTTGTTTTTATTACTTGCTTGTTTTTTTTTTTTTTGCAAATTCCTCCATCGTTTTTTTTTTTTACACCAATCTCCGACTCATGACCGTCAAATATCGGTAACAATAATTCTCCGACGTTATCGAGTTGACAAAAGAAAAAATCTCGGAATTACGAATAAAAAGTAATGACACATCCAATCAAATCCGAATGTTCACCGCTCCTACTTTAATCTCCACGTGAATTCCGTTAAAAAAAAAAAAAAACCCCCCCCACATTCGCCGCATCTCCCCACACCCCGACGTTTTCTCTATTCCTATCTATCTGTCTCTTCGCGAAGCTGTTTCCGTTACGCTTTTTTCGTTCCGTTTCGTTTTTTTTTCGTCCCTTTTTATTTTCTTTCTTTCCTAACCGCGCCCATAAAAGAGACGAGACTCGTTCTCGCGGTACAGGCGGAGTAGTATTCGATTGCAAATGCGGAAAACCGGGAGGCAGGAGTGCGCGCCGCACCGCCAGAAGTACACGGTTTAATCCGAGTCCTGAATAACATTAGAGCGAGAGACGGTTGAGGGACGGGAATCGGATAGAGACGGATGCGACGGAGTGAGGTATACGTAGGGTACAACGCGGCAGCACTCGGCGGTGAAAGTACGCAAAGGGAAGAGGGCGGGGAGGAGGAAATGGGGCGGCGGTGAGTGGAGAAAGTGGGAAAGGGAATCGTAGAAGCATAGGACAGTCGCAAACAATTCGCGAGGTTTATACGGGAAACGCGGTACGGACCCGAGGATGCAGCAGGCAGCGCCGCCGGCACACAACAGCGGCGAAGGGAACGAGGACAAGTAGATAGGGACGGTGTTAGGGCAGACGACGAGGGAGGAAGCGAGAGAATCGCTGATAGCGAGGAAGAGAGGGAGGGATGGCTTGATAGGGGCGACCCTTATTTAGTGCCGAATGTACACCCGGTAATAAATTACCCGAGCTTACCGGAACCCACCCCCTCCTCGTGCCACCCTCGCGTCGCTTCTCCCCGCTACCGTCAACGTCCTACCCGACTCCCGCACCGTCGGAGCCCTTAAATGGGCCAAAGGACGCGGGTGCACCGATTTTCAGTCTACGAAAATCCAACGGAACGCGGGTGAACGTACTCTCGCGAGCTCGCCTCCCCCTTTCTCGACCCTATACCTTGGCATGGGCCAATGTCAATCCTTTGGTCGACAATCGTCCTCGACAATTTTCCGAACAGTTCTGTGTTTCGGATTCTAACGAAATCTCTTGGATTCACCGAACTTCGGGTCATAAGCTACGTTTTACTTTTTTTCCTTTTTTTGTTGCTTATCGCGGTAATCATTGAGGGTTTTTTTGTGGATGGGTGGGGGCGGAGGAATACAAATTGGTCCTAGTTTGGACAAATCTGCGGTAATCACGGTCTTGCAAATCCTTCGGGATCAACAGCGAAGACCCGTTGTCGAGTTTGAGAGATAAACGAAGAAAAAAAATAACATTGTGATTTCGGAGGATAAGAGATATCCTACGTTCGCTCGGCGCCGAATATCGAACTCCGGGAATACGATTGCCATTTGTGCAAGCACTAAACGCGGATCGGCATCGAAGCTTGGATCGAAGAATTTCCGGGCAGAGACCAAAGAGGTCGTATCGCCTTATGCTCGCCGTATAATGGACACCGACGTCAGCAAGTCGTTCGGATGTGGCTACGGAGATCAGACGTTGGGATGTTCGAGAGAGGTTAAGTCGCGGAATGATAGCGCAGGAAGGAGGGATTCATTTCGAACAGCGAACTAATCGCGAAATTACGATGATGGTCGGTGATTTGACGTTTTGAATAGAGTTTTGGACGACGAATTTGTCGATTCGACGAAATCGTCGGCGTTTTTTTGGTTTGAAAATAATTCAATAATTATTTCTAATAGTAGAAGTAATTGTAATATCACGTTAAAGAGTTGGTGGTTTGACGGTTTGAATGAATTAAAAAAAAAAAAAAACAAATTCGTTGATTCGAGATGAATGTTGCCGGTTTTTGTTTAAAAATTAGTCAATACTGATTATCAATGGGTAGAGGAATCAGTCGATATCGAAAGTATACATTATATTTAGTAAATTAAACGTCGGCCATTTTTTTCGATTAAAAATGGTTTAATAATTATTTCGCGCCGCAGAAGTTATTGTAAAATTACGATGAGAAATTGTGGTTTGACGTTTTAAATAAAGATTCGGTAAACCGAATTGATAAATTCGACAAAAGTGTCACACTATTTTTTTTTTGGTTCAAAATTATTCAACACTAATTATCGATCGATAAGGGATGAACCGATATCGAAAGTACACCTTACATATCGTAGATCAAACTTCGGCCATTTTTTCGGTAAAGAACATTTCAATAATTATTCCTAGCAGCAAAAGTAATTGTAAAATTACATTTAAATCGTGGCTTGAAGTGTTAGATAAAAATTGAGAAACAAATTCATTGATTCTACAAAAATGTCACCATGTTCTTTTTTGCTTCCAAATTATCCAACACCGATTATCGATGGATAAAGTGATCAGCCGATATCAAAAGTACACCTTACATTACGTGGATCATCAATCCCAATAGATGTACCCTAATCGATCAAAAAAAGTTGCCACACCGATCGAATGATCTACCCAGATCCGACGTCGCATCTTCCCCCCGTAAAATGCTACGATCGACAAAACCCCGATGAATCTTGACGACGTCGTATCGCAGCGATAAACGATCCGAAGAGTCGGAAGAAGCGAAAACCTCGTGAGTGTATAAAACCAGGGTTAATGCCAGTATGGGTTTTCGGAATCGTCTCGACTATTTTCCAAGTTTGCCACCGACATATCCCTTCAGCCACCCGCTGCGGACCGCCCAGGATTTTTTTTTTTTTTTTACTTCCCGTCGCTTCTTCAGCTTTACCAGATAGAGAATGAGTCTCCCTCCTTGGTGCAGTCCCCACCCACTTATCCACGCAGGCTTCTCTTTACTGTTCGTCTTTTTTTAGTTTATCCGTTTTTTTCTTCTTCTTTTTTTTACGCTGAACATATATGTACGGAGAAGCCAGTGCGATTTTCCGACAACGGGCACGTGAACCACGCCTGTCCCGTGTTCCCCACGTCGGCGATGGATTGTCTCCGATCGGATCGTAGCGCCGCGTACCCCGTAAAAATACGAGCCAACCCCCTTCGCGGGACGAGGGCTCTTCGCCCCCCCCCTCTCCGCGCAAGAGACTCGCCATCAGCCACCTCCGACCGGCCCCCTCTTCAACGGCAGACCGCTCGGCCCGTTATATATACCTTCGGGAATTGGCTTCGCCGCAGATTTTATCACCCGTGGATTTTCTTTGTCTCTTTTTATGAACCTGGCCCGACCGTTATCCCCGTAAACGCGGGCTAGATCGGCTAGCTTCGCTCTGTCGAACGATTTTTTTCATTTTTTTTTTTTTTTTTTTTTTTTTTTACCGGACTATTCTCACGAGAGAACGACCGCAGTTCGGAGATCTCGGTTTGTCCTGAAGGACGAAGACGACAGTGTGCGAAAGCTGAATCTCGATGGATCTTCGGGGAACGTCGGAGGAAAAAGAGCGTCGAGAGGGTAGCTCGAGATTACAGCGAAAAGAGAGAGAAGAAGTAAGAGCGGGACGACATTTTCACCGAGTTTCATGAGATTTCTCAACCAACATCGACCCAAGTCCCCGTTCCCGTGTCCCGCTGGCCGATGTCGCACCCTCTAAGAGTGTAACACCAGATCAAATTAGCGATGTTACGTTGAGATCGCTTTTTCCGCTCCCGTGGTGTCCAGATGGTCCCGATAAGTCGTAAGATAGGCTTCGTGCCAATAATTCTCACGGATTATCACACGAGAAGAGTAATATATCTGAGCTGTTTTTGAGACCTTAGATATTATTTAAACATCAACGATTGTATCATTGATACGTTCGTTATAATAATAATAATAATAATAATGATAACCTAAATAACCTAAATAATAATAATAATTATTATTAATATAGTAATATATAATACAATAAATATAATTATATATTTTTATTATTATATAATAACAATAATAATAACTATTATTATATTATATATTATTATTATTATTATTATTATATAATAATAATTATTATTATTGTTATTAATAGAAATAATAGGAATAATAATAATCCGCGAGATTATCATTATTATTATTATTATCATTGTTATTATTATTATGATTACTATTATTATTATTAATAGAAATAATAGGAATAATATTAATCCGCGGGATTATCATTATTATTATTATTATCATTGTTATTATTATTACTATTATTATTATTATGATTATTATTATTAAAAATAATAGAAATGATAGGAATAATAATAATTCACGGGATTATTATTCTTATTATTGTTATTATTATTACTATTATTATTATGATTATTATTATTCCTACTATATTATTATTATTATTATTATTATTCATATTATTTCTATAATTTTCACTGGTCTGCAGTGTTCAATGCGATTTATATAGAATCATAGAGATTAAAAGGACGCACCGTGTCATATGATATAAAAAGTCAATAATTTCGTATCTACTGCTAAATGCGAAAACAATTTTTTACGATTCAGTTTATCACATTAAAACACAGACTCCAATGGAATTCACGGTGCAAAAGTTGAAAATAAAATCGCGCCGAAGTTCAAACAAGCTCACGAGATCGCGTAATTGACAAAGAATATAATTGCAACTACGCGGTTATGTGGAAAGCGCGGAACGACGACAACGAAAATGTTCGAAAAACACGGACGAGAGGAGGAAGGGTGATAAAATAGGTGAACCCGAACGCGCGGGTAAATACAACACGGGGCAGGTACACACGCGGGTAAAATGCGGAGACGGGGAGGATGGATGAGAATCGCGGAGAAGCGACATGGCGCGGAGAGACCGAATACAGACAGCAAAACTGTCGACTAACGAGCGACAGACGATATCGTTTATCTTTCGCTCCGCTTTAATTATGCTCCACTAATTATTTCCAGCCAGTAATTACTATCGTGTTATCGGAGACTGCTGGTGTTGCTCTCGCGCTGCCGTTGGGTTTGCCGGTTCCCCGATGTTACTCCCAACCTCAGTGGGAGCTTCCCCCCCTCCCCCTGCTGGGGGAGAGGGGGTGGTATGCATCTCTCGCGATAATAATGGTCTCGCCATGTTCGGGCAACACTGGAACAGACGAACCGGAATGTCTTCCACAGCTATGATAATCGATGTTACAATTTTTTCCTCAATTCTTCTCACGACACGAATTCGGTAAAAAAAATCCGTAGCAAAGGAATTTGCATCGAAAGATCTCCCCGTAAAAAGTAGCATCATCCCCGAAGAGTAAAAAAATTAAACTGAAAAGAAAAGAAAAAAAAGAAAATTGCAACGAATTTTGTCACAAGCGTGAGTTTCAACGAAATTCCGCACTGCTAGGTTGTCAGTCGAATATAAAATACTGTAATAATTATAATCGGATTAATCGTCGAAATAGAGTCAATATGAGGCCGTTCAGCTCTCGACAAAATCAGGACGAAGCAACGTATGCCCTCGCGCGCATTTACCGGGCTACTTTAAATTTTCAATTGACTTTTTGAATTCCAATCAACGAGAGACCGGATCGGCAAACGAGCGACGGCGAACCTAACCCGTATGGGAAGGGGAGGGGCAACGGGAGCCATTGGAATCAGGTACGAGCCGAGGCGAACGTACCCCGCTTTGGAATTATAGGCCCAACGATTTTGCATTTCACGCTAAAAACGGCAATTAATTAGATCGGTCTTTGGGTAATTG
This sequence comes from Sussaba pulchella, assembly GCA_963971145.1. Lineage (NCBI taxonomy): Eukaryota > Metazoa > Arthropoda > Insecta > Hymenoptera > Ichneumonidae > Sussaba > Sussaba pulchella. The sequence continues at coordinate 18,791 of CAXAQZ010000936.1, forward strand.
CTTTTTACCCGGAGCCGGCGGCCTGATGGTGATCGACGGGGAGCGAACCCGGAGCTGCATACCGAACTGGAATGGCGACGGCCCGCGAAACGTGAAAGAACGTGGACAGGCAATGAAATGGGTGATGGACATCAACCCCCGCACCCGGCGGCCTGATACCCACTCGTATTGTAATAGAACGAAAAAAAAAATATATATGCGATGCCCAAATTGGATGTCGGTCAAAATGGCCACGGATCGACGGCGGTTGACGTTAAAAAATCATCGGACACACAAACAATCCGTCGGGCTGGACGGTTCGTCCCCGGTGAGAAAACGAGAATAAATACCTAGGGATATATGTACCAGGTATTCCATGGCAAATCGGACCGTCGAAACCCTGACTCCTGCCGATTCGGTTCATGATTATATTTTTTTTTTTTTTTGCTTTCAAGTGACCCTGAGAAGACCCCTGATTTCGTTGAGAATTCGGATTACCTGAAGACGTTAAAAAAAATTCTCAAAACTACCCCCAAATAAAAAAAATCATAGGAACTTCGTACAGATGGGGGAGTTCGATTTTTTTTGTGATTCCAGTAAGTTAAAAAATAAAATTCACAAAAATTTCTGAGTGGGATCTATGGGGGCTATTTTATTCTCCAAAATAAAATACATTATCAATTATTCAAGCGCGTAACGAAATTAATAATATTATTATTATTGAGTCCTATTGTCATTATCATTTTCATTGATTAAAAATAAATAAACAGTCATAAGCGGAACAAAGAAAATAGATTTGATAAATTCATAATATAAAAAATTTTTAAAAGAAAAAAATAGTTGCAGAAAAATTCTCATTTACAAATATTGGCACACTTCCTATTTGACCTATTGGAATGGCAAGAAAAATCAAAATTTTCGACTTTGTCGAAGATAAATTTCCAAATTTTGAGTTAGTCTTTATTTTGTCAAAGATTGTTAAGAGATCAAAAAATTTTGAAGAAAAATCAAGATTGTTTTTGGGATCAAATACGAGCCACAACAAAATTATGAAATGAATCGGCACGAGTCATGATTTTAACCGTCCGTTTTGACGTGGAATACCCTATATATGTGTATACAGCGGCTGCCATTCTGCATTCCACTAAAATTTTTTGTCACTTTTGTATGATCGATAGGTCTATCTTTTTTATTGTTTCGCTTTTTGTAATTCATTTATTGATTTATTTATATTTTAACCGCTAAAGCGACATTGATTCATCGCTCGGCGCGAAGATAGTAACCAAAGTGGACAAAATAAAATTTCACGTGTTTCTTCGATCAAACATCAAAATTGTGACACTTCAATGGTCCCAATGTAACGATTTTCGACGCGGCGCAGATAAAATGGTCGAAACCCTCAACGTGGTGAATTATCAAGACGCGGATCAGAGTTTGATAAGAACGAGAAAATCGGACGATCCGGTTTGGGAAGCGCGGGTCCGTCAAAAAATTTACGAGCGCGTATCGTGGAACGATGGTTGGAAAGGAGGCCCGCGAAAAATTAATATTCCCGCGGGAGTTACGGGACAAACTTTTGATCAGGCGTTCGAGAAGAAAGTTCACAAAAGTGTGGTGGGGAGGTTTCTAGATGATGTTAAATTACCGGCTAATCCGTAATTATTCTCAGTTCTTATCCATGAATTGTATTTTCTTTTTTTTTTTCGAATATTTTTGTGAGTTTGTGGGATTTTTTCGAAGGGAAGTTCGGGAAGCTATGATCGAGATCTTGGAATACGATTGGAAGTCGTACACGCGGGCGCAGTGGAAAAAGTTGGTCGAAAAAAATTATTTCATAAATAATCCAATGGCCAGTTTGACACGTGCTATTTCCAAAAATGAGACAATCAATAATGGATGGCTGCAAGGTGTCGTGACGACGATAAGGCTCATCGCTTCAGGGGTAAATGTCCATTGAGCAATCAATTTTTTTTCTCGAAAATCGTCGATTTCCAATAAATAAATTTATGCGGAACGCGAATTCGTCATCATCGAAGAACAATAATCTTCCGAGACAACCGATTGCTCCATGAAGAAATTATTTGTTTAAACTTTGGCTTCCTCATAGAGGAAGATTCTCATCATATCTTCAATTCTGGGGGATCAGCTGGCAAATTTCAACTTGCAGCTTTCTTAAATTCTGAGAAAACAATTTGCAAGTTTCAACTTGCAGCTAGTTCCCCATATAAAATTTCGTCTCTTTCCCATACGCATCACTGTTGAGTGATATTCTATACATGTAGCGAGTTCGGACTCAATCTGTCAAAGCTGTCGTGAGTTAGAACGAAACGTTAATTTTTCGATAAATTTGAAATCCTATAAAATCTAAACTTCAAGATGGATTTGGCTCAAATGCAATACCAACTAACCTTGTGACAAACCTATCTGTAATGAACTATTTAGACGAGTATTTCAAAATTTGCGATCGCTACCGTGGGAACGTCCTGTTTTTGATAATTTTAAAGCAACATAAAATCCAAGCCGCAGCTTCAATTATGACAAAAGTTAGAGCCAATAAAGAGATTATAGCTGCTCATGTCTGGTAAAATTCACTCGGTTTACCGCTGATTGATCGTTGATCGGCAAGAACAGGTCACGAAGGTAGGGCAGAGCTTGAAACGCTTCAAATCCCTGATTCATCTGAGTCTCGGTGGCAACGAAATCGAGGAGATCGAGGGCCAACACTTGCCACGTAGTTTACGAGTTCTCGAGCTCGCTGACAATCGAATATCATCGCTGGACAAACTAGTCGAT
>CAXAQZ010000937.1:0-74589 GCA_963971145.1 Sussaba pulchella
CCAACCCCTGCAAATTAAAACTAGCTGGAAGTAGAAACTTGCAAAGTGCTTTCTCCGTAATCCTTGGCACTTGAGTTGATCAACGAAATCTTTATAAGGAAGCCAGAATTGATAAAGAAAAAGGTACTCATGAGCATCCTCATAAAGGATTTCGTGAATTGGCTCAAGTGCGGAGGATTACGGAGGAAGCACTTTGCAAGTTTTTACTTGCAGCTAGTTTTATTTAGTTTTCGGCACTTGGTCATTGAGAGTTATTGTTATTTTTTGAGTACTCGGAGATTTAGGGTTATTATTAGTTTTGTTTTTTGATTGTGGGTTCTCGGGGACTTAGGGTTATTGTTAGTGTTTGGGTACTGGGGAATAAAAAAACTAACTAATCACCCTAAACCCCCGAGTACCTTAAAATAAATTAAAGAACTAACTAATCACCCTAAGCTCTCGAGTAACCAAAAAGAAATGAAAAACCTAACTAATCACCCTAAACCCCCGAGTAACCACGAAGAAATAAAATAAAAACTACTCACACTAAACCCCCGAGTACCCGAAAAGGAATGAAAAATTCAACTAATCACCCTAAACCCTCGAGTACCCAAAAATAGATAATTAACGTAGCTAATCACCCTAAACCACCGAGTACCCACAAATAAACTAAAAAAATCAACTAATCACCCTAAACCCCCGAGTACCCAGAACTAAATTTGAAAAACTAACTAATCACCCTAAGCCCCCAAGTACCCCAAAATAAATAAAAAAATAAACTGATCACCCTAAACCCCCGAGAACCCAAAAATAAATAAAAAAAACTAACTTATCATTCTAAGCCCCCGAAAATAAATTAGAAAACTAATTAATCACCCTAAACGTTCGAGTGCCCAGAAATAAATTTAAAAACTAACTAATCACCGCAAACCCTCAAGTACCCAAAAATAAATTTAAAAAACTAACTGGTCACCCTAAACCCCCGAGTACCTAAAAATAAATACAAAAAACTAACTGATCCCCCTAAGTTCCCGAAAATAAATATAAAAACTAACTTATAACCCTAAACTTCCGAGTACCTAAAAATAAATGAAAAAACTAACGAATCACCCTAAAATCCCGAGTACCCAAAAATCTGTCGAATTGTTTCAGTCGAATTGTTTTTCGTCGATTTGGTTTAGTCGAATTGTTTCAGTTAAATTGTTTTAGTCAAATTGTTTTTAGTCGAATTGTATTTGTAACTCCCGGCTGAAAACGGGAGTTATGTGTTTCGTCGTGACCAACGTGAATTGGCGTTTTGTTGGAAATGCTTTACCGGCCAAACAGCTGATTTTCTTTTTACAAATTGATGTACATCGGTGTCGGAAGTCACAGAGAGGGTTTAGCTTCCACAATATTTATGATCAGATCTCAACTCGCGGAGATATTGAGTGAAGAAATTTGACGTTTTCGAACGTTTTTCTCAAATCGCAATTTTGATGGGTTCGACTGCATGAATCGCAGACTTCACGGCATCGTCAGCTGTGACAGCGCGTCTGGAAGTGTAGTGGAACGTATCCGTGTGCTTTTCATCAAGGCTCTGGACGATATCGCTGAGTGCGAGAGAGCCAGCGCTATTGGTCGATCGTTTTAACCTGGAGACAGAACTTGCAACGGAATTTTTTTTTTTTTCTCGTGATTCAGAGTGAAATTTTTTTATCAATTGATTTCACGTATGAACGATATTTTTTTAAAGAGTGCATTTTCCATTTAACGTTCAATAATAAGTTAGTTAGCAGAATTGATCTACTGACGATTTTATCAATCACGTCGAATTAATAATTCTGGATACTTGTATTCGGGCGTGAAATTGGGATGTATGTGAATGTGGAGGTTAGGTCGGATGACGTGGTTATGCCCGGTGATATTGTTTTATTTGTGGTCATCAACTGATTTCACTTACGAACGATATTGTTCAATGAGTTCATTCTTTTTTATTCAACGTATAATAATGTTATCAGAATTGTGATAAAATAAATTTAAAAAATTTTAAAAAACTCCCGACTGGAGTAAAAATCGAACACAAAAAAAATTAAAACGAAAAAAAAGTAATCTGATAGAAAGCATGAATAAAATTCATGAATCTAAAAAGAATACAACAAATTAATAAATTTAGAATAGAAAAAACAAATTAGTGAAATTAAAAGAATGAAATAAATAAATAAATTCAAAAAGGATAAAATAATTCAAGAAGTCATCTTAGTTTATTCATAGTTTTAATTATGATCGTTCGTTTGTATGAGTTCAATTTTTTGAATCGTGGTAATTTTCTCACTGCCCTCAATTCAGTCGGGAGACGTTTTCTTTCGTATCGTCGAATATCTAAATCCAGATCGTCTTCATGTTCAATTATCTAATGGCGTCTTCTTTGCACTGTCAAACATCTATATCCTATATCATATTTATGGTTGATGAATGACGTCTCCCGACTGAATTGAGGGCAGTGAGAAAATTACCACGATTCAAAAAATTGAACTCATACAAACGAACGATCATAATTAAAACTATGAATAAACTAAGATGACTTCTTGAATTATTTTATCCTTTTTGAATTTATTTATTTATTTCATTCTTTTAATTTCACTAATTTGTTTTTTCCATTCTAAATTCATTAATTTGTTGTATTCTTTTTAGATTCATGAATTTTATTCATGCTTTCTATCAGATTACTTTTTTTTCGTTTTAATTTTTTTTGTGTTCGATTTTTACTCCAGTCGGGAGGGTTTTTTTAAATTTTTTAAATTTATTTTATTTCATACTTTTTAAAGATAATTCGATATAATTTTCTCCACGTCCGCCAATGATTGGAATCATTTAGCTCAAACAAGATGTCCACGTCACAAAACAATTTTTCCTACTAGTGTCATAATGTACTATTGTTTATCGATTCAATATCGTAAAACGTAACCACTGTATAGAAATTTGATGAAACAAGACTTTGAAAGTATCGACTAGCTGCGGCACATGCTGGTTGTCCTTGGGCGCAGTTGAGTACAGTCTCAGCGAAATGTCAGCGCATCATGTGATTGTTCAGCTCGGCTCCATGTAGCCATGACAAATTGTCAGCCCATCGTGGAGTCTTGAGGGCGGCTTGATACAGCCTTGACCAAATCTCAGTGCATTATGGAGATTTTAAGTGCGGCTCTATGTAGTCTAGACCAAATGTCTGCGCATTGTACAGTTTTCGAGCGCGGTTCGACGTAGCCGTGACCAGATGTCGGCGCATTCCGCTCGTCCTTCCCAGTCATTATAGGTTTTGAATATGTCTTAAGCAGGTGAACATTGAATGAATGCTGCTTCGAAAAGGACCTGACTCATATAGGAAAAACAATGAAAACGAATATACATATTGTGCATTCTGACAAATCGCTGTGTCTAAAGTTTTGTCGGTTGGAGGATAAAGTAAAAAATTGAATGTGACAACAATTTTTTTTTTTCGAATTGCCAATTCCACCGAGGTAAACAATATCACTGGGCATAACCACATCGTCCAGCTGAACATCAATATTTACGTTTTTCACAATCCTGATAACATTATCATACGTTGAATAAAAAAGAATGAACTCATTAAACAATATCGTTAGTACGTGAAATCAGTTGATGGCCATAAATGAAACAATATCACCGGGCATAACCACGTCATCCGACCTAACCTCCACATTCACATACATCTCAATTTCACGCCCGAATACAAGTATCCAGAATTATTAATTCGACGTGCTTGATAAAATCGTCAGTAGATCAATCCTGCTAACTAACTAATTATTGAACGTTAAATGGAAAATGCACTCTTTAAAAAAATATCGTTTATACGTGAAATCAATTGATAAAAAATTTTCACTCTGAATCACTCGAGAAAAAAAAAAATTTCCGTTGAAAGTTCTGTTTCGAGGTTAAAACGATCGACCAATCGCGCTGTCTCTCTCGCACTTAGCGATATCGTCCAGAGCCTTGATGCAAAGCACACGGATATGTTCCACTACACTTACACACGCGCTGTCACAGCTGACGATGCCGTGAAGTCTGCGATTCATGCAGTCGAACCCATCAAAATTGCGATTTGAGAAAAACGTTCGAAAACGTTCAAATTTCTACATTTAATATCTCCGCGAGTTGAGATCTGATCATAAATATTAAGGAAGCTAAACGCTCTCTGTGACTTCCGACACCGATGTACATCAATTTGTAAGAAGTAAATCAGCTGTTTGGCCGGTAAAGCATTTCCAACAAAACGCCAATTCACGTTGGTCACGACGAAACACATAACTCCCGTTTTCAGCCGGGAGTTAAAAAAGTGAATATGGATGTTCAACTGGACGATGTGGTTATGCCCAGTGATATTATTTACCTCGGTGGAATTGGCAATTCGAAAGAAAAAATTGTTGTCGGATTCAATTTTTTACTTTATCCTCCAACCGACAAAACTTTAGATAAAGCGATTTGTCAGAATGCATAATATGTATACTTGTTTTCATTGTTTTTCCTATATGAGTCAGGTCCTTTTCAAAGCGGCATTCATTCAACCTTCACGCGTCAAAGCAGCATTCATTCAACGTTCACTCGTCGAAGCAGCTTAAGACATATTCAAAACTGATTATGACTGGGCAGGACCACCGGAATGCGCTGATATTTGGTCGAGGCTACGTCGAGTCGCGCTTGAAAACTGTACAATGCGCAGACATTTGGTCTAGGCTACCTAGGGCCGCGCTTCAAATCTCCATAATGCACTGAGATTTGGTTAAGGTTCTATTAACCCGTAGACACCACACTCCCTTTCAGGTCACGCACTCACCATACTGGTGCAAATTTGCACTTCGACTTTTCAAAACTTTGTATTTCTTCGATGAAAGTATGGAATTAATCTTAAAACCGGGTTTGTTAGGGGTAGAAATTCCTTAGTAATCGATTGCAATCATTTGAAGAATTGGAAAATGAATTTTTATTGGCAAAAAATTGCCAAATTGAAGAAAGGAATTTGGAAAACCTGTTTTTTTTTGTTTAAATGCCATTTAAATGCTAATCAAGATATCGGCATGGTTCTTGCGCTAAATGAAAGATAAAAAGTCATATTTCAAAGGAAAAAATAATCCAGAATAATTGTAAGAAATTAAAGACTTTTTCAGCGTGCCTGAAAATGAGGTAATTTTTTAGGGGGAAAAAACGTCTAAGTCGGTATTTTCGAACGCAATTTTTAAATTTTATTTGACAAAATGCTTTAATTTTAGACGCAATATTATACTAGTACATAACTAATATAAAATAGTATGAAAATACTTTAGTTGTCGTTCGCAGCGCATTCGAAGCATGCACCTGACCGATGATCGTCGCAGATTCGTCGCCGGCAGGTATGGCATCTCATGCGCGTGTGCTTCGCGTTGCCTTTGTTGCAAAGTGCACACCGAGCACGAGATTCATCTCGAATAATTTCTTGACCACTCACTGGTGGTGGATCCATTTTTTAAATTTATAAAATGAGGCGCATTACAGAAACGCGCAAGGTGCAGCTTTCCCACCGTCGCCTTAACTGTGGCTCTATCAAGCTGTAAGCTAGCTTCTTCAAAAAGTGGTACTGATTTAGTTTTTCATTTGTATCCATCACATTGTAGAGGATACAAGCATTGATTGATGCTGGATTCAACATATTGTAAAAAAATATCTTTTTCGTTGTGCCATCCTGCATAAAAAATAATTATTATTATACTAAACTCGTTAATATTAGTAAATATTTAATTTCTATGATATTCCACTCGATTATGGTCTGATAAACACGATTTTAATATTAGAACAAATCTCACCGAATTAACGTTGTCACCACACTGGTGCAAATACACACCTTTTTGACATTCTGATGTTCGCTCTTCGGAGACACGTTTCCGACCGGCAACGCTGCTCTGCTCGATGGAAGCGTATACCCATAGACATATTTGTCGTGGAGGGGAAAGGCCGCTAGACCACGCAGGTAGAAAGTTCTATACACTTGAAATTTTCGTGGGTGCAAATTTGCACCAGTGTGGTGTCTACGGGTTAACTTAATTTATCAAACGTCCATTGTGTGAAATACGAAGCGGATTCGTCAGAGTATTGAGTACGAAGCGGATTTGTCAAAGTATTGTCAAATAAAACGACCAAGGAAGGTCAAGAAATATTGTCAGAGAAGGATGAGAATTGTCGTCGTCAATAAAATTGAAAGAACAAGTAAGTGCCTGCATTGAACGTTAAAACTCTCCTATGCTTCCTTTGGCTTCCGCAAAATTGGATCTTCCAATCGAATCCCCTTGAGAAAGGTCGCATCCAATTAGCCGTGCGATAATAATTGAATAGTTGTCGAAATTAAAATTTATGGGTTTTACAAAAACTAATTGGCGCCCAGATAAAAATAATATATTCCATAGAGCCCCGGCAGCCCTTGACCCAGGCCGCGCCGGGTGTGGTGTTTATTCGTCAGAAATGGATTAATAAAATAAACGCCTGTCTCATTTGGCGCCCAACGTGGGGTACGTTGGAATTTTTGTAAAATCAATTGTAAATCGTGAGTGAATTTACATCTAAAATATTTGTCAAATTGTTTTTCGTAACAATTGAATATTTTGTGAAAAGTCAATTTAAAATTTTGTGAAAAGTCAATTCAAAGATTCGTGAAATTTTTTTTGAAAATCTGTGAAAGTGATTTGTTCGTCAAAATTCGTCAAATTATTTATTGCAATAATTGAAGATTTTGTCAGAACGTGAAAATTAAAATTTGTAAAATTACTTATCGAAAATTAAAATTCCGAGATTCGACATCGTAGATGATTGTGAAATATAACGTTGAAAATCCGAAATGGAAACGAGCTTGGATCGTTAGAATATTTGTTTAAAATCGAAAATAATATTTCTGAGCAATTATATGTAAAGCCGATTGTAACGCGTATATTGCGAGGAGAGGAATTGTTACGTCCTGAAGGTAAATACGATGAAGTATTTACTTGGATGTCAACACAGCTGGTGGTCTCGCTTTTATACCAGGGCATACACCCTATGCATGGGGACGGAGACCAAGCCTTTTATCATAACCGAAATAATAAACACACGGTCTTACCTTGCGATGTCTTGAGTTCCTTGGGTAGTCCTGAGTTGTAGATGCTGGTGCTGGCGCCCCTGCTACGTCGAACGGTCACTCCAGTGACCCACTGCTAAAGGGTCGGGTGGTTTGAAGAAAAGGGCACAACAGTTTATGGCACAACATCACAGTCTATATTGTTCTCTATTTGTTTTACAAATTTTACCGCGTTACAATCGATATTGACACTCTTGCAACTCACAAACACCTTCGCGCCGACCGAGATGAAAACGATAGCCTGTTCTAATTCACTTCTTGTTACGATTTTTCACGCGATTAAAAAGAAACGATTTAAAGACATATGACTATTTGGCTTATTGAGGCTAATACCATATTTTCTTTATTTTCCTTTCAAATTAAAATATTTATTCAATGTTTATTTATTTCTCTAGACTCTCTTGGTCCTTTTCGAATACGATTCAAACTTTATTTATTTTTCTGGACTCTCCTGGTCCTTTTCAAATACAATTCAAAACTTTATTTATTTCTCTGGACTTTCTTGGTCCTTTTCAATTACGATTCAACACTTTATTTATTTCTCTGGACTCTCTTGGTCCTTTTCAATTACAATTCAAAACTTTATTTATTTATCTGGACTCTCTTGGTCCTTTTCAATTACGATTCAAAACTTTATTTATTTCTCTGGACTATCTTGGTCCTTTTCAATTACAATTTAAAACTTTATTTATTTCTCTGGACTCTCTTGGTCCTTTTCAATTACAATTCAAAACTTTATTTATTTCTCTGGACTCTCTTGGCCCTTTTCAATTACAATTCAAAACTTTATTCATTTCTCTGGACTCTCTTGGTCCTTTTCAATTACAATTCAAAACTTTATTTATTTCTCTGCACTCTCTTGGTCCTTTTCGAATACAATTCAAAACTTTATTTATTTCTCTGGACTCTCTTGGTCCTTTTCAATTACAATTCAAAACTTTATTCATTTCTCTGGACTCTCTTGGTCCTTTTCAATTACAATTCAAAACTTTATTTATTTCTCTGGACTCTCTTGGTCCTTTTCAATTCAATTTAATTATTCTAAATTATTTATTCGTTCTTCGGTAACCAGTCTAAGTCGTACATCTTTATTTATTTGTGCCACTTTATAAATTTATTACCTGCGGTAGACAAATGGGCTTAGGCTCACTTAAGGTTGCCGTACCTCCGCAATTTACAATACTAAACGGCCGAGGGTCAACACCTCTTCGCACCGTGAAACGATACCTGACTATACGGAGTCAGGTGGTTTCAAACAAACTAAATCCAAACCGTATAGACGACGGTGGACAAAAACGATGAAGTACTCCGTACGAACGAACGTAACGGAACTGTATACTTCGTGGTCCCGGAGACCAACGACGTGGACGCGAATGATGTTAATAACTGGCACGAGAGTCTGTTACGACAACCGACGTGGACGAGTTACATGTTAAAACTCAGACAATTTGGGGTTGAAACCGTGGGTTTATATACTACTTTTTGAGAGTGGGGATGGCGTTATTCTCCTTAAGATCAAAATTTGAAATGAGTTAAAAAGAAAAACCTCTTAAAGGTTTGGGCCAGGGATGCATGGCACGGTAATAATTTAGGGTCTTGTCACGGAAGGACCGACCGGTTAATAGATGCAACTGCACGGTTTTCCGACTGGCTCCGTTTCCAGGAAACGGGCCTATGCGCGAGATGACACCGCGTAAAGGCTTTTCCATCTTTACTTTTGGTTCCCAGGCTGCAGCTGGCATCCGCGGTCCTATTAAGTATTCCATGTTTAACGACGTTTCTCAGAAACTTGCCTACACATAGGGTAGTGCTGCGTAAAGGGTTTTTACATTTTACGACCGTATGCACCTACAGTCCCTGTTTCCCAGAATTGGGTGTTTTATGCGTTTCCGAAAAACGCGTCTAAGCATAGACAAAACCACGCAGGTGATAAAAGACTGACTCAAATGTTTTGGGATTGCGCGTGACATCCGCTTTTCGTTAATCCCTTACTGGTACACGTGCATGCATTTATGGCCCCCTTTTCTTGGAATTGTGTTTAGTAAAAGAACGTTCGGCGTTTCTCGAGATTATGCATTCGAGAATGTTCGCCGGACGTAACAGAATCGTTTTGGGCGAGCAACGCAGCTTAGAGCGCGTCGTAACGGCCCTCGCCTTTGTCCCGTGCGAAAGAAAAATGTAAACACGGTCGAGTGCTCGACAAAGTAATCGCGAAAACATAACGCCCGCCTTGTATACCCGAATTCGAACGCTTCTATCGTAATAACGCTGGCTTGCTTTCTTCTATTGTACTAATATAATTTGGCCGAGGTAATAGTGTGTGATCTTGCGAGTATGTGATATTATTCTTCTAAAGGAAAATTTATCGTCGAAATTAAAATTACCATCGTTGGTCGGGTAAAGATTTGTTAATCCGTTATTACTAAAAATATTTTTCAATTAACTATTTCAATACAAACGACTTAGTGGGATGTTCTAGCTTCATATTTGAATTGAATTTGATGTCATGGTTAAGTCATATTAATAAAAATCACTGCTGAATATTAAATAAAATCAGTTAGGAAAAAAAAGTACCAAAGTTATCATTTAAAATTAATTGAAATCGATTAAATATATATTATTATCTTTCCACATAGTACCGACCAGTAAACTATTGTAAATAACTGTAATTTGTAGATGGAAAATATTTATTATTTGTTATTTATTGCTTGTCAATTGTTACTCGCTGTTATTAATTTATATTTATTATTTGTCATTAATTGCTCGCGAACTATTACTCGCTGTTATTAATTACTATTTATTATTTGTTAATCATTACTAGCTATTTATTTGCATATCGCCTATTGCTTGTTATTTATTATTTATAAATTCGAATACAATCATTGGTCCAATTTTGAGGTATAATTAAAACAAACTATTGAAAACAGAGAAACCTAATCTCTATAGTATAGTCCTGGCAAGATCGTTGTAGGAATTGAAAATTCAAATACAATGAGTATGTTTACCTCGCCGCCTAAGAGAACGACGAGGGCGGGTACAAAAATATTGAGTCCGAATAATAAGAATCAATCGGAAGAACAGGGTTCGTCTGTTTCATCCGGCATCATGCTCCCTACCCCGTCTGGAGGAGGCGGTATGCCGGGCGACGGTTTGCAGACCGAGGCCGTCCAGGAGCAAATCGCGGATGGAGCGAGGGTAGGAGAAGAGTCGATCACCCAAAACTTGGACGCGGTCGTTGCAGATAGGGTAGCGACCGGTAATCTTTTCGGAATAGTTCGGGAGTTTACGCCGATCGGCAGGGGAAGGGGATCGCGTGGAGCAACCCCAATACTCGGGCATACTGCGCGTTCGCCACGACCAGAAGAACGAGACGGACTAATGAATAAGATGATTCAGAGATTTGAAACGGGAATAGTTAGAGTCGAGACCCTCGAGAGCAAAATAGAAAAACTTTTAGAAAATATGAATAATAACTTGAAAATCCAATCGCGACTTAACCTCACGTCTGAAGGGGATAGCGCGGTGGGTGGCGCGACGGGAATTAACGGAGCGCTAAATATGGTGTCAAATAGTGACAATTATAATACCAAGCTCGCCGGAACGTATGGAAACCGAGAACAAGGTAGATTAATAGAGAATCCGGTTTATAGAAGCCGACACGTCTCAAACACAGTAAACGCTGGATCGTCGAACTGTTTGATGACAAATAATATTTCGCAGTCGTCGGTTTATGGGGCCGACCGATCGTCTCGAGAAAATTTATGGGATCTTCCGAGGCCTTCTGCAATACATATGGCGCCGAATAGCGATGCCGAATTAATAAACACCGAGTTGGTTGGGACGTCGGAAACCCGACAACAAGGTGAAATAGACAAAATTGTATCACAGCATTCGCGAGGGAACGCGGGGGCTGTGCCTCGGGATGGTTTATCGAATCACTCGGGGGCTTTTGTGCCGTATATTCGCGGAAGTACGGAAAACGTTAGATCGTCGATTTCCGAAATTAATAACGGGTTGCCAACGTCGTCTAGTACCTCGCAAGAAGGTAATCGAACACACGCTAGATCTAGTTTAGTAGAAGAGAGAGGCTCTGTAGAAAGAGAGCTTCGAAGAGTTAGGTTTCATGAAGAAAACCCGACAATGACCAATGAATATCGTCAAACGGAGAGAGAGGAGTTTGAAACTGACCAAAACACATACACAAGACCCCGACACCGACACAGACGAAACGCGCGGTCGGTAACAGCTAGGAGGGGGGCATTGTCGTGGCACACCAGCGAGTCGAGCGATAGCGATGCTGAGGATCGTCGATTCGACGAATTTCGCGACTCACGGGGTGGGAGTAATGTTCATTTGACAGACTCACACCGCGGTGAGGAAGGCCATTATCGTACGCGTAATTTCAATCGGGATCTCGACTCGGCCATGAAAATCAGACGTATCGTCAGTAGTTGGAAAATTACTTTCCCAAAAACCGAAAAAGACCCCGAACAATTTTTGCTTATTTTGAAAGACCAACTAAGCGTAAGCGGGATCGATAAGGATTCATTTATCCCGTGTTTGTCAAATATTTTCGAAGGTCCATATAAATCGTGGTACTTATCAAATAAACAACGTTGGCGAACGTGGAAAGATTTTGTACGGGCTTTTAGATTTCAGTGGGGGGTCAAAAACGAAGACCGCGCCCTTTTCTTGGAAGTTCATAATTTAAAGTTCGAAAGAGGGGAAAACCTTGCCGAATTTGCTTGCCGAGCGCGAGTTATTTTTGAAATGATGCGACACCCACCCACTTTCCGAGAACAACTGAAACAAATCCTAGTCAAATTTAACCCACGCTTAGCTTTCGAAATTTTGAATTTACAAATTCGCGATTACGACGAACTCTTGCATTATTTAAATGAACGGAACTATCTATATCGTCGTTCGACCGAGAGCCAGAAAAGTTCGCGTGATAAGTTCGAAAAATCGGAATTAAGGTACCTACGGGGAAATTCAGATAACGGGTCTGACACTGATGAGAGTATTGAAGGTCTGGTTGAACTGAAGGCCATGGAAAGTAAGCCCTCGCGGAACGAACACAGACAAAATTCAAAAACGCTAACCAAACAAAGACTTGAGAAAAATCTCGCGAGTTACGGAACGACAAGCAAATCTGTAACGACGCCTGGGAAACGAATGTCAGGCGCTTTTCCTACATTTGTCCCTGATTTAAGTAAATTCTTCTGTTACAATTGTGGTGAAATGGGACGCAGTTCGCGCTTTTGTACTGCCAAGAGGCAGGTAGTGTGTCACATTTGTCGAGGTAAAGGACACACGAATGAGGATTGCCCAACGCGTCTGGGAAACGAGAAACGCCCGCAGTAATGAAGCCTCAGATTACTGTCACTGAGGGCAAACGCGAGGAAAACAAGAGCGTAGTTAACATCGAGCAGGTAAGACCATTAGATAAACCGCCCATGCTTACAGACGAGACAGTTTTGACTCAACTCCAAGACGAGAAATACGATGAAACTGATACTCCGATAAAATTAGACACATTCGCTGAATTGCTAAGTGACACGGAATGGTCGGACGATGACGTTGACTTAGCTAAACCAGGAACATCGGGCGAGGCTTATGGAAAAACCATAAGCTTGACAACAGTTACGGAAATCAAAACTCTCGACACCACCACAAATGAAGTTAGAGACCATAAGATTATCGACGGACCGACTCGAAACAAGACTGAACTGCGAACTATTTGCGATCAAGACTGGTACAGTAAGAAGCGTGATCTGGTAAGCAAACACCCTGATAGATTCGATGAATGGAAAATCGAGAATGACAAATTGTATTACCACAGGCCGGATTTCGCGAAAAATTTACTTGACGATGAAAATCCTTGGAAGCAGGTAGTGAGACCGAGCGAAATTACGGATATCTTACGGGAAAACCATGAAGCGCCACATGCGGGTCATTTAGGCAGGGATAATACGTACGATCGCATTCGACAAAAGTATTATTAGCCAGGTATGACACAAGATATCAGGAAATACATCGAAGATTTCGATGTTTGTGTCAAAGTAAAATTCAATCAGAATCCATTAAAGGGACCGTTGATGACAAGACCTCTTCTTGCACCATGGTCACAATTATCAGTCGACACTATAGGGCCGCTGACCCATTCCAAAAAAGGTAATTCTTACGTAATCGTTGCGCAAGACCTTTGCACTAAATTCGTCGAATTATTTCCAGTTAGAAAGCAAACCGGTAAAGCCGTCGTTAAGTCCCTCGATACTATTTTTGACAAATGGGGAGTTATTCCGGAATCGATTATCACCGATAATGGTACGGAATATGTTAATAGGGACGTTGGAGCATTTTTGATAGCGAAAGGGGTAAAACACATCACGACTCTGCTGGCACACCCACAGGCAGATCCTGTTGAACGCGTTAATCGAACGATAAAACCAATGTTAGGGGCGTTCGTAAAAAATAGTCAAGCCGAATGGGACGCGAATTTGTCGAAACTTCAACTCGCCTATAATACAGTACCTCACTCCGGCAGTCGGGTCACGCCTTTCTTTCTGAATTATGCCCGAGAAGCAAATGTTAATCCACGGAAACGTTGCGTAGAAGAAAGCCGGACGATAACAGACGAACTTGTTAACGATTGGGTGAAACGAATATCTCGGTTTGACGAACTTCGTCACTCGGTTGCAGACCTATTGGAAAAACACGCGAAACAGCGTCCTGCTAGGACTAATGCTAGCCGGACGGAACAAATCGAAGTAAAAGTAGGGACGGAAGTTTATTACCCGAATAAAAAATTAAGCAATAAAGCTGAGGGTTACTCGGCCAAACTAGGCCATCGATATCTGGGTCCGGCAACCGTAAAACGAATACTCGGACCAATGATTGTCGAACTAGTGGATAAGACCGATAAACTTGTAGGGAAATACTATGTTACCGATCTCAAAATTCCCCGCCGTAGCTTACGAAATTGTTAATTATTCACACAGACGATCTATCATCACCAGCGGGAATAGCGACGTCACAACGAGCAGCAGAGACCTTCAGAGGTTACAAGCTGTCGAAATCGGCGACAAGGAGCCGTCAACGTCCTTTGGGACGAAGCAAGAAGACCAGCTGGAGGCCCTGATGGAAAAGAAGTTTAAGATTGAAGCTCGTTATGAAGCCCTGCTGGACAAACTTAAAGTCCAAATTCACAACGAATTGGAAAACGTCTCAAACGAAATCGGAGGCGAGAGTTCAACTGATGAGTCACCCGACGCATCGGACAAGGAATCGAACGACTCGGAAGTTTCGACAGAAACCGCAACTCCTTGCCTGTCTGATATGGACCAACGGTGGAATTCGCAGCCACGAGATGGTGTGCCGAAGAACGAATTACGAAACTGCATACCGTTCATAACACACCTGCTGCACACCTCATCGAGGCTGACGAGGGATTCACGAACCACTGACGATCCGAACACTGCAGTCGTGACTCCAGTGATCACGCAACCGCCACCTTTCGGGGGGATGCCAAGTCTTGACGATATGTTGGAAAATCCGGCATACCTGGACGCTCTAGTACCGATGTGCCCAAGGACCGTTGCATTGCGTCGACTGTCAAATTACTAGCGACGAATTACTCAAGGACGTCATTGTCAAACGAGTCAAAGTAGGGTCAGTACCATCGGCAAATGTTGCATCGTAACTTACAGTAACTGGAGCACCACGTCACGAATTTTCGTCTGCAACACGTATCTGGATTTTGTCAAAATGGTGGGACGTATGTCTTGATGCAGTTGATTCTGTCTATCTACACGATTTCAAATGGGAATATAGTCTTGGGGGATCTTGGAGACTGCGGCTGAATTATTCCACCGAGCCGACCTTCTTTGTCTCGAAAGACCACCAATACTGGATTAGCGGGGGCGAAGAAGTTCTCAGACAACATTGTAAAGCGAGGTTTTGCCGATCCGACTAACTACCTCGATCGAGTCCGCGCATTTGTAAGGCAAAAAAAAATGTGCTCGCAACGGCAGTCACTAGCCGATTCAGCATCCAAGACGGCCATCGAGCTGTACGAGGAAAACGCCAACGAGCCCTCGCAGTTTTGACTTCACTGAGCCCCAACCGGTTCTTTGAGAGCATTATGGAGGAGCGACCGGAACCAAAAGAAGGCGAAGAAATCGACGTCATCTACCCGACCGAGTATCGGAAACAACCCAAGAGCTCTTCGTCAAAATGGAACACATGCGAGGGATCTTCGTCAAAACCTGTCGTTATTCTGTCGTTATTCTACCGTTATTTAAGCGATGTTGTTTACTTTTATATTTCGTTCTACCCTCGGAACCAATATTGTTTTTTGTGTTGTTTTGCGCTAAAACCGCTAGCCAGCCAGGTCCAGCTGAAAATTAAAAAAAAAGGAAATCTTGTTTTAGGATAAGCATCCAGCCTCTTTGTCAATCGGAGAACATGTGCGAGCGAAATATGAGAAATACTACTTACTTACCGAGATCACTTGACTTATACTGGACCACGTTACCCCTCACCCTTAAGCCATTGGAAGCTGTTCATAATTATCTTTTCCAGAGGAGAGTTTTAAGGTTGATTTGCAGGTACCGTGGCCACGAATGATCCGCTTCGGATCGCACATCATCTCCGCTATCGACGTCAAGGTTCGAGGGAGGGGAATGTGACCGGAAAGTCACTCTTTGTCGTTCCTCGACGTCGACGCGTAAGTACCCCTCGAGCGCTACGCGAACGTCGTGCGTAGATAGTTCAGAAATCTATCGATATGCGCCGTCGAAACCCGCGCTCGATTATCGTACGCGGATTTCGACAAAGATTGTCGAAAGAGAGGGGATAGCGTGCCCAAGGGCCAGCGACGCCGTAATCAATCGCCGAAAAATTACTTCGCGCCTGGCTACCGTCTGGAGTAGAACGAAAGGGCAAGTCAACTCTCGACTTTGCGCCTGGCTACCGTCTGTTGTACAGCTCAGAGCAAGTCAGCTCTCGAGGGATCATTATCGACGCAATTCATTAATATATTGTTTTATTGAACTTAATTTTTCAAACGTCCATTGTGTGAAATACGAAGCGGATTCGTCAGAGTATTGAGTACGAAGCGGATTCGTCAAAGTATTGTCAAATAAAACGACCAAGGAAGGTCAAGAAATATTGTCAGAGAAGGATGAGAATTGTCGTCGTCAATAAAATTCAAAGAACAAGTAAGTGCCTGCATTTAACGTTAAAACTCTCCTATGCTTCCTTTGGCTTCCGCAAAATTGGGTCTTCCAATCGAATCCCCTTGAGAAAGGTCGCATCCAATTAGCCGTGCGATAATAATTGAATAGTTGTCGAAATTAAAATTTATTAGTTTTATAAAAACTAATTGGCGCCCAGATAAAAATAATATATTCCATAGAGCCCCGGCAGCCCTTGACCCAGGCGGCGCCGGGTGTGGTGTTTATTCGTCAGAAATAGATTAATAAAATAAACGCCTGTCTCAAGTTACAATATGAGATTTCCCAACAACGTTGCTAATAAATGACCTCAAAAAGGTTGTTTCTGGACGGAAAAGGCGGCGAGAACCTTACACCATAGAACGCTCGGGACACAGTGTACCGTACAGTATCCTGAGTTTGTTTTCATTTTTTTTTTTAACTATGTTGCACCACTTCCAAAAATTTGATAAAATTAAATGTTGAAAGGAACATCTCAAAGAATATTCACAAGATAAATGGCGGGCGTCACTATAAAACATAACCTCAAAAAAAAATATTTTTAATTTAAAAAAATTTTCTTGTCCGAATTTTCCTAAAAAATTTTTATGCGATGCGTCCATTGACATACACAACAGATATCTTTCTTTATCAAAATCGGTTGGGTCGTTTTCGAGAAAAAAAACTTTTTTGATTTTTGTTTCCCCTTCCATAACTCCTAAAACCATACGTTTGGAAAGTTGAAATTTAGAGGGATTTCCTATCACATAAGTGCCAATGTATGGTATTAATTTGGAATCGATACATGCGGGGGCAGATTTCACATGCTTAACCGGCTAGGCCCTTTCATTGGAGATGGAGATTCAAAAACGTATAAAGAAATTGTTGACGCCAATCCATACAAAGAAAAAGTGATGAAAAAAGAATGCATAAGTCATGTGCAGAAAAGAATGGGCACACGACTTCGTAAATTAAAAAAAGAAAAAAGCGGTGTTGGTGGCAAAGGAAAGCTAACCGACAAGTTAATCAACGAGCTAACATTATATTACGGTATCGCTATTCGAAGATTCTCCTATTCGAAAGATGAAATGAAGAAGGCGATTTGGGCGACATTCATGCACAAGATCTCGACCGATGAAAATCCGCAGCATGACAATTGTCCTCCGGGAATTGATTCGTTGTGCTCTTAGCAAATATCGAAATCGATGGGCAC
Source organism: Sussaba pulchella (assembly GCA_963971145.1). Lineage (NCBI taxonomy): Eukaryota > Metazoa > Arthropoda > Insecta > Hymenoptera > Ichneumonidae > Sussaba > Sussaba pulchella. Next base: position 17,543 of record CAXAQZ010000937.1, read on the forward strand.
TTTAGACGAATATGAGCATAAGAATGCACTACCTCAAATAGTCCAAGATGCCATTCAACCTATTCATGGGGACCTCACTGCAGATAATTTGTTAGAGCGGTGCGAAGGAGGCTTCACGCAGAATAATAACGAAAGCGTCAACTCCGTCATCTGGTCAATGGCTCCAAAAACGAATTCCAGCGGTGCATATATCGGGTAGGTGTCAAAATCCCGAATCTCATTCGGCCGAAAACCATCTTCACGCGGTACAACGCGTGAAGCGAGCTACGCCACTATATCTATATTAGGGCGGCTTGAAAAAAAACTTTTTTTTTTCTTGAACCAAAATACACTCACGCCAAAGTATCTTCCATCAAGAGAATTGTGTCCAAAGATGAGCCCGATCGGAATATTTTTAGGGGTCGCGTAAGATTTTTCTAGTTTTCCCGTTTGATTAACATGGGAAGGGCGTCAAGTTCCCATTCGAAAAATCGTAGCTCCGCCAATTTTATAGGTACGTTGATCTGGTTAGTTTCATTTGAAAGCGCTTGAAAAACTGCTTAAAATGACGTGCGGACCTTTGTGATCCAATTGCAACTTCCGTCGATAATTTTATTTTTCCATAAATATGTTGTTCTTTTCCGGTACAGACATACCGAGTGTCGCATTTTTATTTATACTTCAGGTTTCCACGAAAAAAAAAAATCCAATCGAATAGAAGTTTAATGAGGGTTTGAAGGAGGACATCCGAAAAAATAAATTTTCCAAAAATTCCAAAATCGCAGCGCTTTGGTAGACAACATATTGGTTTAAAATGGAAATCATGTGATTAAAAAATCTTAAAAATAATTCTCGTTAATACTTACAACTTTTGTATGAGTCATTTTTGGCTCCGTAGAATTCCGCGCGGAATTAGGCCCGATCCGACTATTTTAAGGGGTCGCCTCGATTTTTTGAAGTTTACATTTGAATAACACGGCGCAATAATTTCATTATCCAATGAACGTGAATCGATAAAAATGAGCTATATCAAGATAAATTACGAATGATTGCGTTGCAGTAGGGTCACCCGAAGTTACGAAAATCAAATAATAATATAAAAAGAGAGAATTAACAACATTTTATCACAGACGAATATTATTAATTTTGATGATTTTGTGGATGAAATTTTTTTCACTTAGATCATGATAATAATAACAACAACAACAACAACAACGAAAATAATAATAATAATAATAATAATAATAATAATAATAATAATAATTATAATAATATAATAATAATAATAATAATAATAATAATAATAATAATAATAATAATAATAATAATAATAATATCAATAATAATAATAATAACAATAATAATAATAATAATTATAATAATATAATAATAATAATAATAATAATTATTATTATTTAATAATAATAATGATAATAATATATTATTATTTTATAATAATAATGATAATAATATATTATTATTTAATAATAATAATAATAATTATTATTATATTATTATTATTATTATTATTCTTATTATTATTATAATTATTATTATTATTTTCGTTGTTGTTGTTGTTATTATTATCATGATCTAAGTGAAAAAAATTTCATCCACAAAATCATTAAAATTAATAATATTCGTCTGTGATAAAATGTTGTTAATTCTCTCTTCTTATATTATTATTTGATTTTCATAACTTCGGGTGACCCTACTGCAACGCAATCATTCGTAATTTATCTTGATATAGCTCATTTTCATCGATTCACGTTCATTCGATAATGAAATTATTGCGCCGTGTTATTCAAATGTAAACTTCAAAAAATCGAGGCGACCCCTTAAAATAGTCGGATCGGGCTTCATTCCGCGCGGAATTCTACGGAGCCAAAAATGACTCGTACAAAAGTTGTAAGTATTAACGAGAATTATTTTTAAGATTTTTTAATCACATGATTTCCATTTTAAACCAATATGTTGTCTACCAAAGCGCTGCCATTTTGGAATTTTTGGAAAATTTATTCTTTCGGATGTCCCCCTTCAAACCCTAATTGAACTTCTGTTCGATTGGACCCTTTTTTTTCGTGGAAACCTGAAGTATAAATAAAAATGCGACACTCGGTATGTCTGTACCGGAAAAGAACAACATATTTATGGAAAAATAAAATTATCGACGGAAGTTGCAATTGGATCACAAAGGTCCGCACGTCATTTTAAGCAGTTTTTCAAGCGCTTTCAAATGAAACTAACCAGATTAACGTACCTATAAAATTAGCGGAGCTACGATTTTTTGAATGGGAACTTGACGCCCTTCCCATGTTAATCAAATGGGAAAACTAGAAAAATCTTACGCGACCCCTAAAAATATTCCGATCGGGCTCATCTTTGGACACAATTCTCTTGATGGAAGATCCTTTGGCGTGAGTGTATTTTGGTTCAAGAAAAAAAAAAAAAATTTTTTCAAGCCGCCCTAATCTATATATACGGCAGAATGAGATTCGGGATTTCGAGACCTACCACATATATCGTCGAAATGGCCACGTACATTGCTACCAGTACTTTCAACGATGGGTATAAGAGTATTTTTCTGATGATGAATGTTCTAAACCTAACCATCGGAGATCGCAGCTACAGTTTCTGCACTACAGTAGACGATGAGCGCCGCGCTACAGCGGAAATTCGCGCTCAAAATGATTCTAAGGAAGGAAGAACGGCACGAATGGATAATCAAAATAGGGCCCAAGACTCTTAATCAGCTGCCGAAGGAGTCGTCTATGGTCCAGGGATCGCTGATTGAAGGTAAGACTCGCCAAAATCGCGCCGTCAGCTGAATAACTGCACGGTTACTTTCTTTTGCGATTATCTCGAAACTACATTTTTTGACCTAGTACCTTCAGATCTCGGAAACTATTCGTCCGATTGCTTTCAAATTTTTACTGAATATTCTTAGATACATTATCTACAATGTTAAGTAGGATTTTGTTGACAACTTGATTAGTTTCTTTTTTATTTATGTTTTTGCTTGAAAAATTGCGGTAAAAAATGAAAATTTTTTTTTTTGGCTCGGCATAATTTTTGTAATGGTCGAAAAAAAAACGGCTACGCTACATTGTAGTCACACTACTTGAAAATAACCTGAATATTTTTTTTTTCAGATGTACCATAACCGAGTACCAGGTGGGACAAGGACCGCGCGTATCGTGTGAAGGACTTCTGCGGCAACCAACATCACGGCGCCATTTCTTAATATTTTAAAATAAAATTTCACGATATTATTCTTGAAACCATTTATGATATTGAGTTAAAAAATAAAAATATTCCGGCCCATAGTTTCGAATTTATTAATTAAAAAAAAAAAGTGCATTTTTCGGTCCACCAGGGTGACCAGACACCTTAAATCGTGTTTTTAAAGACGCCGTAACTTGACCGTAAATCGTCAAATACTTTTTTCGGTACCACTCATGGGGACTTTGAAAAACGTAATTTTTCGACAGGTCTCAAACGAGGCACCTAGGAATTTTTCGTGCACGAGGCAGCTTGGGACCACAAAGATATAAATCGCTCACGTTATCTATTGCTTCCCGACACCTTTCCCAAATGACGTCGAATTTCGAATCACGAGAAGAATCGAAATGGAATGATACCGCTGCAACTTTCTCCAAGGAATCTCCGTCGCTCAAATGCGAATTTTGCAAATCCGTGTTGACGATTTCGATGCGATTAAAAATTTCGATCATCGTCGTTAACGAAAAGAAAAAATCGAAAGATAGCATTTGCGAATAAATACCAGAAGCTTTTCGCGAAACGGAGACGTCAACGTCAGCGTGAGTTGAAATATCTCTGAAAAAATTCAACAACCGAACGTAGTTGTCTCGAACACTATTCAGAGATTTAATGCGCAGGACCAATCTGAAATAACATTTTTTGATCATTCAAAAATATGATTAAACATTATCTTTTGTACGATTGATTTGTACGAAGTTCCGGCAAGCTTAAATCTAATTTCGCTTCCTCATAAAGGAACCTTTGTGACGGTCCGAAATTTTTTTTTCGAGATTTTGATGTCAATAGATTCGATGACAACTCAGCAAATTGAAACCCTTCTATTCCCCGATAATCGTCGATTATTTTTCAGTATCATTTGGCTCCTACGACCTTACTGATTTTTTTCAAGATTTTCTAGACCCCTCCTTCCCCTCCACTCCCCCACAATTTTTTTTACCGAGAGGTGACTGCTATTTGCTTCTTTTTCATTTGGATGAAATTTGTTTTTCAGATACTCTCTTGAAATTGGAGAACTGTTTCCATAAAATGGGAGTGGGCCCATTCCTGATATATTTTTTTTTTATTGTGAAAAAATTCGAGTTTCTCCGGAATTTCAATATATGCTAATGGTTTCCGGTCTAAAAACGAAAAAAAAGTTATATCTATGATGCTAACAATCGATATTTTGACTGAATCCGATCGAAAAAGAGGGTTTTGAATAATTTTTTCGTAATCGAATCGGTTCCTACTCAAAAAATCAATTTTCTATCAAAATAATCGGAATATCGATTTTTTTGCAAGATAAATTTGATTCTTTTTTTTTTTTTAGATTGGAAACCATTATCATATATTCAAATTTCGGAAAGACTCGAATCTTTGTAAAATTTAGGAAAACGAAAAAAGATTAGGATCCCGCTGCCCACTCCAATTTTATGAAAAAAGTTCTTCAATTTCAATAGAGTATCTGGAAAACAAATTCCATCCAAATAAATAGCAGTTACCTCTTAATAAAAATGAATTAAAAAATTAAAAAAGCTCCCGGCTGGAGTAAAAATCGAACACAAAAAAAATTAGAACGAAAAAAGTCATCTGATAGAAAGCATGAATAAAATTCATGAATCTAAAAAGAATACAACAAATTAATAAATTTGAAATGGACAAAACAAATTAGTCAAATTAAAAGAATGAAATAAATAAATAAATTCAGAAAGGATGAAATAATTCAAGAAGTCATCTTAGTTTATTCATAGTTTGAATTATGATCGTTCGTTTGTATGAGTTCAATTTTTTAAATCGTGGTAATTTTCTCACTGCCCTCAATTCAGTCGGGGGACGTTTTCTTACGTATCGTCGAACATCTAAATCCAGATCGTCTTCATGTTCAATTAATGGCGTCTTCTTTGCACTGTTAAACATCTATATCCTATATCATATTTATGTTTAATGAATGACGTCTCCCGACTGAATTGAGGGCAGTGAGGAAATTACCACGATTTAAAAAATTGAACTCATACAAACGAACGATCATAATTCAAACTATGAATAAACTAATATGACTTCTTGAATTATTTCATCCGTTTTGAATTTATTTATTTACTTCATTCTTTTAATTTGACTAATTTGTTTTGTCCATTTTAAATTTATTAATTTGTTGTATTCTTTTTAGATTCATAAATTTTATTCATGCTTTCTATCAGATGACTTTTTTTCGTTCTAATTTTTTTTGTGTTCGATTTTTACTCCAGCCGGGAGTTTTAAAAATTTTTTAAATTTATTTTATTTCATACTTTTTAAAGATAATTCGATATAATTTTCTCCACGTCCGCCAATGAATGGAATCATTTAGCTCAAACAAGATGTCCACGTCACAAAACAATTTTTCCTACTAGTGTCATAACGTACTATTGTTTATCGATTCAATATCGTAAAACGTGACCACTGTATGGAAATTTGATGTGATAAGACTTCGAAAGTATCGACTAGCTGCGACACATGCTGGTTGTCCTTGGGCGCAGTTAAGTACAGTCTCAGCGAAATGTCAGCGCATCATGTGATTGTTCAGCGCGGCTCCATGTAGCCATGACAAATTGTCAGCCCATCGTGGAGTCTTGAGGGCGGCTTAATAGAACCTTAACCAAATCTCAGTGCAGTATGGAGATTTCAAGCGCGGCTCTATGTAGCCTAGACCAAATGTCTGTGCATTGTACAGTTTTCAAGCGCGGCTCGACGTAGCCTCGACCAGATATCAGCGTATTCCGCTGGTCCTTCCCAGTCAATATAAGTTTTGAATATGTCTTAAGCGAGTAAACGTTGAACGAATGCTGCTTAAACGAGTGAATGTTGAATGAATGCTGCTTTGTAAAGGACCTGACTCATATAGGAAAAACAATTAAAACAAATATACATATTGTGCATTCTGACAAATCGCTTTGTCTAAAGTTTTGTCGGTTGGAGGATAAAGTAAAAAATTGAATCCGACAACAATATTTTTCTTTCGAATTGCCAATCCCACCGAGGTAAACAATATCACTGGGCATAACCACATCGTCCAGCTGAACATCAATATTCACGTTTTTCACAATCCTGATAACATTATCATACGTTGAATAAAAAAGAATGAACTCATTAAACAATATCGTTCGTACGTGAAATGAGTTGATGACCATAAATAAAACAATATCACCGGGCATAACCACGTCATCCGACCTAACCTCCACATTCACATACATCTCAATTTCACGCCCGAATACAAGTATCCAGAATTATTGATTCGACGTGCTTGATAAAATCGTCAGTAGATCAATCCTGCTAACTAACTAATTATTGAACGTCAAATGGAAAATGCACTCCTTAGAAAAATATCGTTCATACGTGAAGTCAATTGATAAAAAATAAAAAAAAAAAAAGTTCTGTTTCGAGGTTAAAACGATCAACCAATCGTATAGCAATAGCGCTGTCTCTGTCGCACTCAGCGATATCGTCCAGAGCCTTGATGCAAAGCACACGGATATGTTCCACTACACTTACACACGCGCTGTCACAGCTGACGATGCCGTGAAGTCTGCGATTCATGCAGTCGAACCCATCAAAATTGCGATTTGAGAAAAACGTTCGAAAACGTTCAAATTTCTACATTTAATATCTCCGCGAGTTGAGATCTGATCATAAATATTAAGGAAGCTAAACCCTCTGTGTGACTTCCGACACCGATGTACATCAATTTGTAAGAAGTAAATCAGCTGTTTGGCCGGTAAAGCATTTCCAACAAAACGCCAATTCACGTTGGTCACGACGAAACACATAACTCCCGTTTTCAGCCGGGAGTTAAAAAAAATAGTGGGGGGAGGGGAAGGGAAGGAGGGGTCTAAAAAATCTTTAAAAAAATTAGTGAGGTCGTAGAATCCAAAAGATACTAAAAAAAATCATTGACCACGTCGGGGGATAGAAGGGGTTCAGTTCGGTGCATTGGGGAATTTCGCCCCATACATATAGATTTATTTGCTATCCAATAACACCGGTTATGCATTACTCTCCCGAACTCGAACCAAGAATTAAATATAGGAGTCTTAAGAAAGTAGCTAGATGAAATTAGGTCTGAGTTCGCCAAAGCTTCGTACAAATCAATCGTACAAAAGATAATAGAAACAGTCAGCCGAAGCAAGATCACAAAAATGATTCCAAATTGCATCAGTATCAATACCTGGTGGGGCAATAAGCTGCGAGAGCAAGGTTTCTATTTCTCGATTTCTTCGCTTGCTCTGAATCCTCTAAATACTCAATGTCTTCGTTTGCATCCGGACCCAATTCGCGAAACATTGCAAGACGCTTTGGGGAATGTCTTATAGAAGTCACAAGGTCCTTCACCAAATCAATGAAATTTCTGGCTTCTAAGCCATTTTTAAGACTATCTTGAAAAACGAGACAAACGCTGTGCGCGTTACAATGAACGAATGGAGCTCTTGGCTGCTCGTCACGAATACAAGCTTCCAGTCGTATTTTCCCTGACACATTAGCAGCTCCATCGGAACACATGCCTCTAAGTTTCTCCAAAGGTGAATCAAAACGACACAGGACATCTTTCACAATTCCCAGCCAAGCGTCAGCTTTGGTGGTTGACGTATTATAAAATCCAAGAAAATATTCGGTCGATTCAAAATAGTTGGATACGGTTCGAAAACGAATCGAAATTTGTTCGAATCTGGAGATGCCGGGACCCTCATCAATAAAGGACGCATATCATTCAGCAGCTTTAATTTGCTTGAAATTTTCCCAAACAATCTTTTTAGCCATCATTTCTAAAATTTCGTTTTGAATATCGTGGTGCAACCACCAATGTTCAGTTCGTTAAAGCCATGATTCTAACTGTGGCACATCTTTTGAGCGGGCTGTCTAAATTCTCGTAAGTGTCGAATGTTCATCTTTGTCGGGCCCTCGTAAGGGCAGTCCTTGTTTAGCGAGTGCTTGGATAGTCGTAAAAATGCTTTGTAATGCGATGCGATGATCCATCCTTCGTTTTCCAGATGCAGCTGAGAATTTTTTAGCCACACTCATTTGTTGTAAATTCCCGAGAGCCTCGGAACTCAAAAAGATTGGTGAGCTTTTTGAATGTGCTGTAATCCATTCAGCCGCTTTGTCCACTCACAAAAACCATCTACGACCCTGGCTTGCTAAGATTGCACTTGGTGGGAATCGTACGACGAGAGCAATTTTTTTTCAAAAACCTCGGAGCAGATTGCACAAACAGCTTTTTGTTCACTATTTAGAATCAGCCATTTGTATTCTGTCGCCCAGCGTTTGAATGAAATTGGGACGATTTCTCGTGACTCTGAAAGAAAAACAACGAATATATATATTTTTTTAATTACTAAAAATACATCATATATTCTGCATTTCATATTTTAGATTGGCAATAATTGAAGTCACTAATATTGTCCTACTCAACAAATCGACATTATTAATTGAGATTTTTTTCCATTTAAATGTTTAGAAAGTATTGAAAAAAAACTACGTCGGAAATTGAATTTATCAGATTCAATACAATAGCATATAAAACGCGAAACATAACGAGATTATTTTTACGCTAAATTTATCTGCACGCTTCTAATTTGAATGGTATCATTATATTTGAAGGATGTCTGAGGAATGTGAAAGAATGTTTGAAGGTTTACTTATCATCTTTTCAAGGAAAAAAATCTGCAATTCGAAGATTCTAGTGCTTATCGTAGAGAAATTTTGTCGAAATGCGATAGAACATAACCTAACCTTAAATTGGGACATTTTTCTATAAGTGCGGATTTTTACTAATACCTACGATTCTCAATATTATACTTTTTGTGTTCGTTTCCGTAGGCTACTGTCATACGCACTACTGCTCGCAACGCTTTCTTCTTTGGAGTGTTTCTTTTCTTCCCAGTCTGTACAGGATATCTCACTATCATTTTTTTTTCGCCACAGGTAGAAAATAAAGATAAACAAATTTTAAAATTTGAAAAACTCCTGGCTGCAGAAATTATTTTACATACCGTCGACTGGGGTAAGTTTGGGACAAAAATCGCCCTTTTTTCTGCCGCGCTTCGTCTAAAATCAGTTTTAGCGCAAACAAAATTTTTTTTAATGCAGGCATCTTTTGAACATCCTTACAAAGGTGTGTGATAAGTTTTATAGAAAAAAATTTTTTTTTTGTAAAGTTACATCGACTTGAAACTTGTCCCATACTTACCCCTGATGGGGTAAGTATGGGACAAGTTTTGTCATCGTTAATAAAAATTAATAGATACATTTTTTTTTGGCTCTGTATCATATTTTTATGTAGTTATCCTCGAGTAACTTGGAACAAGAATCATTCAAAAATACCCATTTTTAGGGGAACGGTTACAAAAAACAGAAAGCAAAACATGGAAATTTTTCGGAATTCATTTTATCGAGAAATCGATCAGACGGATATCATATAAAATCCTTTTCCCCTTCGTTGAGGAAAACAGAAGGTCGAAAGACTTCGAACTGTCATTTTTGAGGTTCGAATGCTCTGCTGTGAAATAAATATTTACGTATCTTTTAGATGCTAGCACCAATTAAAAACTTTTACATATAAAAAAAAACCCTAAAAATCCACTCTATTAGATGCCGAATGATTTTCTCCTAAATATTCAGTTTTAATTTTGTCCCATACTTACCCTCGAAATACTAATCTTTCTGTTTTTCACACTCTTCTTCGAGAATAGAGGTTAAAAAATTACCAAACTGTGCGTACATCATAAAAACCAATTTGTCTACACTTATCTTGCAGAATTTGATATAAAACTTTTTCCAATAAGTCGGTTGAGCAAGATGTTTGCAGCACGTAAATTTTTTTTGACGATTTTTTATTTCTTCGCGATTTTTGTCCTCCGTTCACATAATATGCTTACTAATGACGTTTTGCGCCAATTGATAGGAACTTTTCAAGGTATATTTTGGCCCACGGCCGAGTCAGAACATTCAATGATTACGATTCAAGCAATAGAAATCTACCATGTCCCATACTTACCCCAAACTTACCCCAGTCGACGATAATGAATTGTCTTACATGAAAATTAAAAACTGATGAAATAATTCTCGCCATTATCGTGATTCATTACTAGTTTCAATTATGACCGTTCATTTTTATGAATTCTTCACGATTCTTATGAAGCTTTTAATTCAGTCGTGAGACGTTATTTATCGAACAGTGAGATAACATGCAATATAGATGTTTGACGAAATGATAGAAAACGTTTCCCGACTGAATTGGAGGTTTCATAAGAATCATGAAAAATTCATAAAAATAAACGGTCATAGTTAGAACTCTTAATGAACTAAGATAATGGCGAGAATGATTTAATCATCTTTAAAGTTTTATACGAGACCATTTATTATGTAAAACAACTTCTGTAGGCGGAAGTTTTTCAGATTTTTTAATTGTTCAATCAATAATTGGAACAGCAGACTTAAGATAAAATTTCAGAAACCGAGAAACCTAGAATTAACACATAATAACATTTTTTACTATTGTTCGTTAACAAAGAAAATACTCTGCGTGCCCAAAGACTCGGTGAAGGAAATGACAAGGATGAGTGAACTATGAGTGAAAGATGTGAAGGTTAGACCTCGGTTGAACAATAGCAATAATCTTGTTGGCATTCGGGGCAGTGTCTGAAAACGCAACAGATTGGAAACCGCATTTGGTCGAAATTTGCTGGGTCCCTGGCTTATTCATCGGTATAATAGTATCGAAACCATTAAGTAATGCAACTGAGGCAGCCCCTACTGTACATATAACGCGTTGGAGACAGCGCAAGTTCTGAACCAATCCCGAATACCATACGTCCGTGTGGTCCTACTCTGCATGGTGGTTCAGCCGGCTGGTATGGACAACCCTACTATTGGAGGCACTAGTTTGAGCCTTGATATATCGCCTGCTGACACTCCCAACTTCTGTCGCCCTTTTGTCCAATTTTTTGTCCCTTTCTTCATCTCGGATGACCATATGTCGACGGCAGCTATACGAGCGGTTATCTCGAACGATTCATGTACCTCGTCACCTCTCCATTGGCCCCACGCCGCGAACTTTTAATTCTTAAACTCCGCGAAAATAAGAATCGGTATTTAATAAATTTCCCGAGATTTTATCCGTTTTTAATTTGATTCTAATGCATGAACAAAAGAGCCTTTTTCCAAAAAGCCATAGCGATCGGTTGGGATTAAGATCCTTTTGTTTCAACCAGGAACTTTTTTTTCTCCGGTATTCAATGGTTCTTTGTGTCAAGCATGTGAGTTTAATTTTATTTGTCATAGAAGATATTAATTTTAAATGATGGAAGATGAGTTTTATTTCACAGGTTATACTTTGAACAATACATTATCACGCTCCCTCTCATTCTCGGTCGTCACGCATACTCACTTCCACAAACAACTCTCTTGCAATTTCCTTCGATTGTAACAAATATCGATATTAATCACATCTTAATCATTGTCAATATCATTTGTCAAATATTCGGCGAAACGCCTGGTCACAATAACAACGACACGTATAATGTCTATATATTGTGATCTGCAACTTTCGGGACAAACGAGGGTGATCAGGGAAAAATGAAGAAAACAAAAAAAAATAAAAGAGGGGTTTCAAATAACAAAATTGACGTAATTTATTCGATGACAAAAAAAATAATAAAAGGGTGTGCAGAATAGATGGCTGCCTCAATACAAGGTTCTGAATACGATGCGATACAAAATAATAATTGGGGAATGGGCGCCAGTCGTTTAGACGGAAACGACACCGTAACAAAAATAATTAACAATAGGAATTAAATATTAACCCAGCGGCTCATCGGGGAACAGGAGACAGGGTCAGGGGGTGGGAAGGAAAATCCTGCCTAACGGCTCTTCTACCGAAGTACCTCGACACCGCGGGAAACAGGATAAACGGGGAAAAATTGTAACCGGGGAACAATTGGGACCGGGGAAAAAGAATAAACGGGGAGAAATTGCGAATTTTGGGCTGAAGGGATCGGGAAGAAATTTCGGGTACTCACTCGTTACAAAAATTCGGCCCACATGGCCTCGGGGCAGAATTCGCTCGCTCGCTTGCTCTATCCCTAAGACGATCAGACCCGAAGTGACGAAATTGCCGGCTTCTGCGGGGTCCTTCGGTCTTCGCTGGGGAGGCAAGGGGGGGCCTCGCGTGATCGCGAGCCGCGCGCATCGCCGTACGTCGGCGTCTCAGCGCCACCGTGCTCCGTTTTCGCGACGGTGGCGTAAATTCGTTCGCCCCACCGTGATGGGATGGTGGGGGCCTCGTGCGACGGCTAACGAGCCTCGCCGTCGGGACTTGTTCTCGCTGTTTTCTCCGGTCGGGGTGAGGGGGTACAGGAGGGGAAAGAGGGGGGGTAGAGCTCGCATGAGTCGGATTGCACACTTATTTTTACATCGCCACCGTATTTTACGGTTTCGGTGGCGATGGACTTCGGGTCGATAAAACGGAAGGAAAAATAGGGAAATTGAACAAAATTTTTTGTTACAACTCCCCCCTGCTTAGACGAAAGTACGGTCATCGTACTTGAGCACACGCAATACGCACAAAAAAAGTACAGATAATTCGACGAAAGCTCTAACCAAAAATCGCAAAGAAAATCACTCAAATCGCACGAAAAATCATTCAAAATTGCAAACAAAAAAAAATCAATCAAAATCGCAAACAAAAAAAAGTCAATCAAAATCGCAAAAAAAAATCAATCAAAATCGCAAAAAAACTAATGGCACACGCAAAACGAAGAAATAGTAATTTTCCAGTTCCGAAAAAAAATCAATGGCAAACTCAAATTCAACTCGCAAAAAAAACAATAACGCAAAACTCGCAAAAGAAATAAAAATATCCGCTTGCAAAAAAAAGGAATAAAAATCGTTCAGGAAATATCCGAAATCACAATATCACAAAAAGAAATAACATCATCTGTTCGCAGAAGAGAGAGATTTCCGTTCAAAAGTAAATATCACTCATCACATTCTCAAAAAATAATACCATCGGTTCGCAGAAAAAAACTATCCAATAATTTCGGTTCAAAAAGAAATATTTCACTCATCGCACTCTCACAGAAATAATAATAGCTACTGTCACTCTCAAAAAATTATTGGTATTTCGCAATAATACAAGGGGGGGGGGGGGAGGGATGATTGAAGAAGGGAAGGAAAGTCGACGGGATGAATTCTTGCTCCACGGATAAGGCGAGACAGGAGTGGAGGGGAGGGATGGCGAATTTAAGTTAATGATTGCACCCGGAACAACGGTCTCAACGCACTCATACTGCCCAACGGGTATCAGAAACCATAAACACCCTTTGGGTTCGATTACATAAATTCCGAGCTTCTCTCGGTCTTCAAAAAAAGGAGGGCAGGTACCCGGCTAATCCGGTAGGGGGAAACTTATCGGGACGAACACAATCTTCACTCACAACCCGAAAGACCGGATACAATTCAAAAAACGGCAAAACGTCATCCTCGCACTCGGCACTCAATACTACGACACATCCGGGATTTCGAAATACATTATTCACTCAAAAATATATCATCTTAATAACTGGGGGAAAAAACTAACTCTTTAAACTCGCAAAACAAAATCCATAATCTTAATAACTGGGGAATAAAAACCAAATCTTGGAACTCGCAAAAAGAAAAATTATCATCTAACATTACTCTTGAACGGAAACTCGAAACTTTACATGATACAATGTACGCGGCACGCTTGGACTATGGTGGGGAGGGAGGAAGGGGAAGAGGGGACTGTCCGCGGTCTCTACCTGGTCGGTAGTCTATTTCAATCCGCAAAAGGGGGCGGGGTCGAAATTTCACAGTTTTACAAGGAAATATCTCGTTTCACACAACGTACTCGAAAAAAAATACTCGGAATATCGTAATTTTTAACCAGACTTTACCAAAAATTATTTCGCTTCAGGAGGTAGATGGGAGGGGATTTTTTGACTCACGGGAAAATAAAGGGGAACGGAATTTCGCAATTTTCGGGGAAACGGTTTAAATTGGTAAAAAAAGTACGGAAAAAAAGGAGGAGGCGTCGGGGTTTCATGGTACTCGGAAATTATTTCAATCCCCCAAACGAGACGGGTAACAGAAATAACTGGCAATTCTCGAAATAAACCAAAAATGTGAGCTGGTCATGATCGCGTGAAACGAGTATTGCGGGGCCAGGGCCCGCAATACTCGGCGAAGAGACAATATTCGCTCGTAAACAGGAAAGGATTCAAAACAAAATATATACGGTTCAGGGACGGTGCTAAGTGTCGAGGTGAGCTCTTACAAAGTTTGAAATAAACGAAGGCCTACTCGGGAGGGGGGGAGAGGGAATAAAAGTCGCTACTCTCGAGAGTACGTTCGTTTACCAGGGCCCCACGTTGGGCGCCATTTGTGATCTGCAACTTTCGGGACAAACGAGGGTGATCAGGGAAAAATGAAGAAAACAAAAAAAAATAAAAGAGGGGTTTCAAATAACAAAATTGACGTAATTTATTCGATGACAAAAAAAAATAATAAAAGGGTGTGCAGAATAGATGGCTGCCTCAATACGAGGTTCTGAATACGATGCGATACAAAATAATAATTGGGGAATGGGCGCCAGTCGTTTAGACGGAAACGACACCGTAACAAAAATAATTAACAATAGGAATTAAATATTAACCCAGCGGCTCATCGGGGAACAGGAGACAGGGTCAGGGGGTGGGAAGGAAAATCCTGCCTAACGGCTCTTCTACCGAAGTACCTCGACACCGCGGGAAACAGGATAAACGGGGAAAAATTGTAACCGGGGAACAATTGGGACCGGGGAAAAAGAATAAACGGGGAGAAATTGCGAATTTTGGGCTGAAGGGATCGGGAAGAAATTTCGGGTACTCACTCGTTACAAAAATTCGGCCCACATGGCCTCGGGGCAGAATTCGCTCGCTCGCTTGCTCTATCCCTAAGACGATCAGACCCGAAGTGACGAAATTGCCGGCTTCTGCGGGGTCCTTCGGTCTTCGCTGGGGAGGCAAGGGGGGGGCCTCGCGTGATCGCGAGCCGCGCGCATCGCCGTACGTCGGCGTCTCAGCGCCACCGTGCTCCGTTTTCGCGACGGTGGCGTAAATTCGTTCGCCCCACCGTGATGGGATGGTGGGGGCCTCGTGCGACGGCTAACGAGCCTCGCCGTCGGGACTTGTTCTCGCTGTTTTCTCCGGTCGGGGTGAGGGGGTACAGGAGGGGAAAGAGGGGGGGTAGAGCTCGCATGAGTCGGATTGCACACTTATTTTTACATCGCCACCGTATTGTACGGTTTCGGTGGCGATGGACTTCGGGTCGATAAAACGGAAGGAAAAATAGGGAAATTGAACAAAATTTTTTGTTACAATATACTAGGGAGGTTCTTAATCGGGTGATGTCGGAATTTCCGTGGTTTCCGCCCACAAAAGTAATCAACATAAATAGAAAAAAAATCGGGCGCGAGCGGGAATTTGCCCGATAAGCCTATCAACTGTCGCATCGCGATCGAATTTTATACGGAAAAATGCATGCATTTGGCATTTTGTTGGGGAAATTTTTTATTCCTTCGAAACTATACATGATAGAAATATGATCTCCTACAATTTTGTACTCAATTTACTGTTCTACAAAAAAGATCTCTTGTAAAATTTTCGTGAATCTAATATTTATTACGTAAAAATGGCTTTTCATAGCTGGGTCAAAAAAGCCATTTTTTGCGAATTACGTAATAAATATCAGATTCACGAAAATTGTATAGAAGACCTTTTTTGTAGAGCATTCAATTTCCTACAAAATTGTCGCATGACATTTTCTTATCATGTGAAGTGTTTTTTGCTTTTTTGAGCCAGCCATGAAAAGCTATTTTTTTGCAAAATACGTAATAAATATTAGATTCACGAAAATTTTACTACAGACCTTTTTGTAGAGCAGTAAATTTACTAAAAAATTGTACGAGATCATATTTTTATCATGAATAGTTTTAAAGTCATAAAAAATTTCCTCAACAAAATGCCAAATGCATGCATTTTTCCGTATAAAATTCGATTGCGATACGACAGTTGATGGGCTTATCGGACAAATTTCCGCTTGCGCCCAATTTTTTTTCTATTTATGTTGATTACTTTTGTTGGCGGAAACCACGGAAATTCCGACATCACCTGATTAAGAACCACCCTAATATATACATATATCTCCACTCATACGTAACTCGACAACGTCGGAAAATATACGAAAGTACTTTCAAGCGTCATGCTGTGTATATATTTTACAATGGTACTCATCTTGATAATTTGATGACGTGTGCTCGATGGCTCTTTCGCGCTGTCCCGAAAACCCTCTCGTTACGATGCTGAATGGTCAGAGTTTCTCCCGTCTTGGTAGGTGCTCTCAAGTACGATTCTATTGCAGCTGAAACATGGCTGATATGGCGAATAATCAATCCAATTCTTAGGACGTGTTGACAGAGCGAGGTTCCCGGAGCGAAAGAGGCCGAGTCTTATCGAAATATTCACCATAACAACGGAACACCCCCTCGCATTGTTCTTCCGTCGGAATTGTGCCCGAAGTAGATTTAGGCAGCGCGGCATCGCAGTGACAAATGATGCCACGTGTTCGGCTATCTTGAGTGGTGCGTAACCGATAATGCTGACGTTTCTTACTTCGACGAGTCTACGGATTTGGTATAGAGGATGCATGTCTTTGGCCTGCTAGTGTTATTCGCGGATTTCAGGCTGGCAAGGTACTGATTACTGGGTGAGAGCATCAAACCCCGAAGTGAAAAGAGCTAAATGCTGCATAAGGTCATTTTCAACGGGCATCATGAATAGCCACGTCTCGATTATTTCTACCAATTTATCGGAATCTTATGCCACTTTGCTTACCGTATTTTCCATGTACAAACTTATTCTTTACTTGAAAATGAACTCTTACCATTCCGCATTGAAATCATTTGTAATAAAACTCATAACACAGGTCACGACGCCGGTACTTTTCATCCTTTTTTCGTAATCATTATTCGTACGTTAATCTGCAAGTACTTCCGTTTTTACGTGTCGCCTCACCGAATTACAGGGGATCATTTGTTATGATAAATGAGCGGGATATCAACGTGGAAAAGAAAATTCTGGACAGAATAGTTTTTGTGTAAAAAATCCTCAGCTTTTCAATGAAAATATTGTCGATCCAATTCGTTTTCAGGAAAACACTGAAAAATGCGAAAACAAATTGAAAAGTCGTTTTTCGTGACAAGCCTTAAGGTTAAGATCAACAAAAATATTTTTTTCGGATTCCTTGGGGTGTTTCACCTTTATGGTGAAGTTTTTAGACTGGGGTAAGCAGCTGGGGCTCTGCAGCAATAATTTTGGTAAAAAAACGAGAATGAAAAAAAAGCTACCCAATTTTTATCATGTCTAAAAATCTCTTTATTTGTATGTGATTACTCTTCTCAAAAAAGAAGTGATACGTCGATAATCAAAACATATCGAAATAGTGAAGCCAGCTCGTATGGCCAATTGGGATCGTCGAAATCTGATTTTCAAATCCAAATTTGATGTGGTTAAAAAATTTTTTTATGTTATCCGTGCGTATAACCGACCTGATTTCAGTCGAGTATCCCTGCATCGTAAGTGGCGGATTTCACACTGTAGTGTGTAACCTTCACACCTCTGACGTTCCGTGCAGAATCCGACGATTGCACTCATAACTCGATATTCATTTTACACGGTATGAACATACACTTTTTTGTTTATTTATTTAAGCATTCATTTGGTTTTTTTGTTATCTTTTTATGTAGTTTTGTTTTACTTTTGAAGTGAATACTTCTTATGCGATGCAAAATCGGCCCGCGTTTAGGCCGAACAAGATATTCTCACCTTCATATTCATTACGAAAATTTGATGTTCGAGTTATTAATAAATATAAGTGTGTTTTCATTTTCATTTATTTATTTATATTTCAACTTTAATTATGTTATCTTTTACAGTGGGGGGGGGCTCCGCCCCCTCAACCCCCCCGTTTTTTCGGGGGGCTGCGCCTCCTTGACTCCCCCTCCGCCCCACCCCCCTCCCGGCCTTTTCGATACGCACTGATAACATAAAATAGTATACGCAATTCGTGCGGTAAGCAGGTCGTCAAGTGCGTAACCGCCTGCTTACCGCACTTATTGCGTAATATACTATTATTTTGTGGATGGTGCACCGCAACAATTCAAGAACAAAAAGGCCTTCGCGAATTTGTGTTACCACGGTTTTGATATTAGAGTTTAAGGAGAATGGCATTTTTTGCGACTACACACAGGAAGGGCCCTGTGACGGACTGGCACAGTAAAACGTCACGCAGTACGAGCTAGCGTGCAAATGGGCACAGGGAAGCAAATTTTGACATCCTCTGATTTGTTCAAGTGGGCATCTAATACTTTCGACATCATCGATTTCGTTTTCGTCGGAAGGATGCATATGATAGTACAACGAATTTCTCCGAAGCACGGTTTTCTCAAGCGATCACTGTCAAAGGCACTCAAAGCTATCACAAAATAGTACTATGCACTTCACAAGTTGGTTACATTCAGGCGAGTAAATATGATCGACGTCTATACACTTTTCCACTGTGAAAGTGCTGAAACAGCGAGAAAAATCTATTTATTCACATTGTTAGACAAATAAAGAGATTTTTGCTTTTTTGTCATTCTCGTTTTTGTTACCAAAACTATTGCTGCAGTGCCCCAGCTGCTTACCCCAGTCTAAAAACTTCACTACATAGGTAAAACACCTCAAGGAATCCGAAAAAAATATTTTTGTTGATCTTAACCTTAAGGCTTGTCACGAAAAACGACTTTTCAATTTGTTTTCCCCTTTTTCAGTGTTTTTCTGAAAACGAATTGGATCGAAAATATTTTCATTAAAAAGCTGAGGATTTTTTACAAAAAAAACTATTCTGTCCGAAATTTTCTTTTCCACGTCGATATGCAGAAAAAATTCATTTCTAAGTTAAAATTTTAAAAAATGCCAAAAGTTCAATGACCTGTATGGGACATAAATGTCATTCGAAAAATCTGAAAAAAATTGAGTGTCTTTTGTTTGACATACATAAGCAAATATCAAAGTTACATGGCGATCGAGCACTATGAGGTCCACAAGTGTGTCGGGTTTTTAAAGAATGACTCATCTTTTAATTAATCGACCAAACGAACTTACCTGAGTGAAGTTCGATCGTAATGATATGAAGAGTCTCGTTCGAGATGATTACATGGTAGTACCGTCTACTTCATACGATGGTGTCACGAATTCAGAGCTTTTTTAAATAAAAAACAAACAAAAAACGAATCCGAATCTGGTGCTCCATTCACACTTCATCGGTCGTCATAATGTTTAAAGTAACGCTACCGGGATCAAATAATAATAAAGCCTATCCATTAATATTACCTTTTTTTTTTTTTAAATAAGGGACGGGTGACAGGAACAAAAAACACACTGTGTTTTGAGGGTGGGGTGTAATCATCTCGAACGAGACTCTTCATATAATTACGATCGAACTTCACTCAGGTAAGTTCGTTTGATCGATTAATTATATTACGAGTCTCGTTCTCGAGATTACATGGTAGATGTTTAGAAATCATATCCCAAATGAACACGTTTTATTATTTGTAACAAACCCAAGCAGGACATAATATGTAAACATTGAGATTGTCATAATTATTGCAAAACAGCCGCTGCAAAATCTTTTCGAGCGTTTCTAATAGGCCGATTATAAAATTTTGCGCAAACTTGCGATTCTTGTGACCACCCAGCCATATTTTTTATTACGGCTATGTCAATGCCTTTTGCTAAAGCGGCCGAAGTTGACGCATGCCTTGTGCTATGTGCTGTAAACTTGGGATTAATACCACTTTTTGCGAGTACTGACCGTATCCATCGACTGATGGTATTCCTTGAAGCAGCCTTAAATGGTTTTTTCGAAGTTATCAGTACGTTCGTACAATCGCCTCTTAGCGGCTTTGTGACTTGTAAATACCTTTCCAAGGTACTCGCTATACATAATTCTGATTTTTCTTTGAAATATGGTAATACGAGTAAAGGTTGACACGCCCCTGGACGTGATGTCTTAATTAACTCTGATATTTTTATCTCAAGAGTATCTGGCGAACGAACGACGTTATCAACTTTCATAAGCGCGAAAGTCTGCACCCTGTGCGCTGTCCCTAAAGCTAGCAGCGTTACGAGCCTCTCCGAGAGTTCCTGTATGCTAAGGCTTTCCAGAGGATACATATCTGAGATAAAACTGAGAACTGGAGCTACATCCCATGTTTCGTCATACTTCGGCTTTATCGGTCTAAGTCGAAAAATGCCTTTGAAAAATCGACTTATCACTTTATCGTTCGTAACGTCTGTAACAGAAATGAAAGAGATCGCCGCCCGTGTCGAGTTCAAGGTACTGTAAGATGCTCCCCAATTGTATCTATCCTTGAGAAATTCTAATATTTCGTTAGCGTGTGCGCTGTAAGGATCTTTGTGAGTATTGTAGCAGAACTGAATCCACAACTTTAACGAACCCGCATATTGCTTCCAAGTGCTCTCTGCAAGGGAGGCGAGTAGTACCTCGATTACGGGCTCCGAAAATTTCTTTCTGCGATAGGCTTCCCGGACAATCTCCCGGCAATCAGTCCCAACGATTTCCTAAGTGGATGCAGAAGGGACCTACAAGGTGACAACAACAACCATTTGTCAGGAATGAACATAACCGGTTCTTCAATCAACAATTTCTTAAATATGGGAAATCAGGGCTGTGCAGGCCAGTTTGGCACGATCACAATCCCGCAAGCTTGATCCAAAATAATTTTTCTGAGGACTTTCAATATCAAAGAGAAAGGAGGAAAAGCGTAAAAGTCAGCATTTCCCCAATCAAGCGTGAACGCGTCGATAGCAAACGCATCAGGATCCCTGTGCCACGAACAGTAATAATCACATTTGGAGTTGCTCCTAGTCGCAAACAAATCAACCGCTGGGTGCCCAAACTTCGATACAACGATCTCAAAAGCCGAATCCGATAGCTCCCATTCTGTGTCGATATTTTTCACACGGGATTCTTTATCCGCCTCTGCATTTTCTTTCGATGCAATGTAAGATGCAAACACCCAAATCTTTTTTGTCTCGCACCACTGCCAGATATCACGGGCTATAGCATTGAGGCCTATATGTTGCACGCCCCCCATACGATTAACATATGCGATAGCTGTAGTATTGTCGATTCGTAACAGCAGTTTGCAACTGTGGAGATCACTCGCGAAACACTTTAATCCCATCCAAACAGGGATAAGTTCTAGTCGGTTTATGTGAAGGTCCTTTTCCGAAATTTTCCAAAAACCGTGCGTACCCTCGCTTCCGCAGAACGCATCCCAACCGGACTCTGACGCATCCGTGAAAATTTCCCTTGTGAATCTAAAACTTCTTATCGGATTAACTGCCTTCGGTATGTTGTTTTTCCACCACACAAAATCATCTTGCAAATGTTTCGGAAGAACGAGTTCGGCATCGTAGTTTCCGCTTGTTGAGAGGGCGATAAATTTTTCTCGTTTGAATTTCTTTGTAACCATCCATATTCTATGGCTTTACAAGCATCGACTAAAATGCCAATGACATGCGCAAATTCCCTGATAGTACAAGCCTTTCTTTTGCAAGAAACCTGGATTAGATTCAATAATTTAGTCCTTTTTTTATCCGGCAACTCCAACGTCATTTTTCGTGAGTTAATCACAAAACCCAGAAAAGGACAGCTCATGGTCGGGACGAAATCACTCTTCTTAAAGTTTATTAAGAAACCGACCGACTCAAGCGTTCGCAAAGTGACTTTTGCATTTGTGGTGCAAGCGGCGGCGCTCGATCCGATGCATAAGATATCGTCCAGATATATTGTCGAGATGAATCCTTTACCCCGTAAGAGATCAATTACCGGCTTCGTGATTTTTGTGAACACAAAAGGGGCTGTACATAAGACGAACGGAAGACAAACGAACTCGTACATTTTTCCTTCAAAACAAAACCTCAAGTATTTACGACTGTCTTTATGCATCGATACTAAGAAATAAGCATCCTGTAAATCGATACTACACATGTAACTATTCTGTGAAACTAGTTTCGTTGCTGTTCGAATGTCCTCCATCTTAAAATGCTTTGTTGAAATGAAGTTATTTAACCTTTTCAAATTCAGGACGAATCTCATCGATCCATTTGATTTTGGAACTAGAAAATACGGTAAATTGAACTGATTTGCGCAAGGTAAACACATTTTTACTGCACTTATCGTAATAAGCCTCTTTATGGCCTGTTTCATTTCTGCACGATCATATAGCGGCACTGATGGCAAGACCCCCTGATACGGCGTGCTATCAAACACGATCTTGTAACCTTCAATGCAATCAAGAACGAAACGATCGCTAGTGATTCTTTTCCATTTGTCACGAAACCTATAAAGACGCCCCGCAACTTCTTTTACCTCTAGTACTTCTTCTGACCTCCTCTGTGAGGACCCGACGTGCGTGTCTGAATCTGCAAGCGCTGGCGATCGCGATTTTGTTCTGTCTGGTGAACCTGCGTCGACGGTTTCTGTGCGAATCGCACGATTTTCCGAGCTCCTCCCTGGCTGTAGCCCACCTGAGGGCCTCTCCAGTTTCCCGAATAATTTCGGTGCTGCGGTTGCTTCTGAGAAACTGGCTGTGATTTGAGTTCTAAGCCCACTTTCTCAATTGACTTGGCTGATTTTATTTTTTCTGACAAATCGTCCCCGAACAAGAAAACACCTGACTTCGTGTCTTCCAAAATGCCTTTAACTTTCTTGTCCAAAGCTGGGACAATAAATGATTTTCGGGATATCGTGTCAAGGCGATGCGCACTTGCAAACAAACGCCCCGCATCGGCAAAACATTCTAATAGCCTATACTCGTCGATTCCTTCGTCGCTTGGAGAAAGCAGTAGGGTGATACCAGTCCCCAATGCTGCTATTGCCGAACCACGAATATTTTGGGCATTCGATAAATACTTATCTCGTTTGATGGCCGTATCGTAAAGAGAGGCGCGACCTCTGCATATAATATAGGAGCTTCTAGATGACAATTGCCAGTGCGAGCATACTTAGCGAGTATTTCCGCTTGCTCGTTTTTCTTAAGCCCTTCGGCGATCCATTTATTCCAATTAGCTGCCAATCATGAATGTAATTGTAGCGCTGGCACTTCTGGTCGGGTTTCAATTCCTAAAATTCGCTTTGTTTCTTCATCGAATATCTGGGGAATTTCCTCAGCAGGTCCTTCTGACAACTCTAACGGTGACCCCTCAACCGATGACGTCTTTTCAATATTTTTTTCATTACCTGTAACAAATACTCAATACACATTCGACTTCTAGTACGATGGACCGAAAAAAAACCATTTTGAATCGGCTACAGCCCCCGCATTTTTCAGATCAACTCAAGGTTGTGCTCTAAGAGACAACCTTCGTACGGAATATGCCGTCGAGTCATAGGCCATAGAGAAAAAAGTTTTGCGGATTATAGTGGACTCAAGACAACGCTCTTCGAGGTTGCCTTCAAACGGCTATGCCGCCGAGTCATAGGCCATAGATACAGAATTAGTGCTGGTTACACTTGCTGACCTTTATCGGAAACTGAAAAAGGATCCTCCATTTTGGATTCGTTGAGATTGACCGTGACAGGCGAATCGTTTTCGTCGCATTCTGAATCTTCGTCTAATGATTCGATCAATTTCTTCAATTTTTTCCAGAATTCTTCCGTCATTTTTCTTACTTTTCCTTTTCTTTTGCTTGTCCATTTTTTCTGGATCGATATATTAATTTATCTGAAGAAAAAAAAGAAAAAAATACAGACGAAACTCTAAATACGTGTGCAACCACCGCGCACGAAAAAACGTTATGACGACCGATGAGGTGTGAATGGAGCACCAGACTCGCATTCGTTTTTTGTTTGTTTTTTATTCAAAAAAGCTCTGAATTCGTGACACCATCGTATGAAGTAGACTGTTCAGGAAACTTCGTAATTTCGAGAGTCACCGGGGGGGTCAGCACCTCTCGGCCGGTCGCTGGCCTGACCCCCGCGGTGCCCCAATTAGCCGCTCAACTGACCCATCGATCAACGCAAATATTCGATCGATTTCCGGGTTCTTCTTCACTTATTCGCGACACTTCGTAGTGACCGGGCACGCTTCTCCTACTTACGGTTCTACCTCGCGGCAAACAGCACGCTTTTCTCCGGTTTATTACTTCTACTGGTCGGTTAACTTCTTCTGTTTGGTACAACTTCTGTGGTCGTGAACTTGGAAAATTAAGGCGATTTACGACCGTATTGATTTTCGGGTTCACGATATCCTTTCGATTCCACAACGGCTAAAACGGACGCTTCTTTTCTGCTCATTAACTTCGAAAATAACGGCTCTCTTCGGCTTTGTCTCAACGGTAGTGTTTATTACGACATTCGGAACGATTTACGCCCGGTCCGATTCTCAGATACACGCTACGGTTACGGTTTACTTCGGTTGTGTTCTTTCAAACGGTTTCCACTTCTCGGGACGCGTTACATCACCTCTACGCGACCACGCGGCACCGGTACGACGCCATTACACACGTGGCACCGGTGACCCAGACTTGTAATTCATTACGATTAATTATCAATGAATCACCATTTGTTTATTTTCCGTTACTCGCAGTGCTTCAGTGTCTCTTCATTTTTCGGCCTCTTCACCCAATAAGAAAATTCTTGATTTTGAAATTCCCCCATCACCTTAAGACCAGATCCGAGGTCTGTTCCCAGAAATTTTTTGGTCCTTCGAGCCGGATCGAGGTGATGGGTGGTTGGAAAATTCATGTGATTTGCTGAAAAAGGGTAAACTTCGGGAATGCATCGCATATTTCGACGAGTGGAAAGTGCGCGACAAACGGTTCTCTTCGATTCGCTTTGCGTCGATCTTTGTCGCGCTCTCTTGCACTGTGCAGCTTCAGCATACGCGTTCGCTCTTGCTCGCACTCGCGTCGCAGCAAGCTCGAAAGTTCGGCCTTCTTCACGCAGTAGTTCGCGGCTCGCTTCACACGTACGCTACGCTTAGTGTGTGCGTGTACCTCGGTCTCGCTCGCGCTCGGACGATCGCTTGTATAGTGCGCGCTCTCTCTCACACACTGTTCGTGGACTCCTCGTGTGGTAGTGTGCGCCTCGCTTCTCACGTACTCTTCGTGACGCGCGTGTGTCCGTGTACCTCGGTCTCGCTCGCGCCCGGATCCTTCCCCGTATAGTGCGCGCCCTCTCGCACCCACTGTTCGCGGTCTCTTCGTGCGATAGTGTGCGCCTCGCTCTTCACGTACTCTTCGCGACGCGCGTGTATCTGTGTACTTTTGTCTCGCTCGCGCTTGGATCCTTCACCGTATAGTGCGCGCTCTCTCGCACCCACGGTTCGCGGTCTCTTCGTGCGATTCTGTGCGCCTCGCTCTTCACGTACTCTTCGCGACGCGCGTGTGTCCGTGTACCTCGGTCTCGCTCGCACTCGGACGCTTCACCGTATAGTGCACGCCCTCTTGCACGCACTGTTCGCGGTCTCTTCGTGTGAAAGTGTGCGGCTCGCTTCTCACGTACCTTTTAATACAGCTTGAATTTCTTTTCCGTTTTCTTTCGTTTACGGCGACTCTCCGTTTGAGTTCGCTTTCGGATTAACAGTTTTGACTTCAACAATTTTCCGATACACTCAAATCTTCATCGGTTTTCCGTTCGATACACAGTGCGTGTCGATCGTTTCGACATTTCGCGAATTTATTCTTCGATTTTTCATCGGTTTTTTGTTCGATACAAAGTGCGCGTCGATCGGTTGGACACTTCGTGAATTTATTCTTCGAGTGTTCATCGATTTTCCGTTCGATAACCAGTGTGTGTCGATCGTTTCAACTTCGTGTATTTGTTCTTCGATTCTTCATCGGTTTTTGTTCGATACACTGTGCGCGTCGATCGGCTTGACACTTCGTGAATTTATTCTTCGATTTTCATCAGCTTTCGTTCGACGCTCAGTGCGCGTCGTTCGGTTCAATATTTTGTGATCTATCCTTCGATTTTTTCATCGGTTTCCGTTCGAGTCAGTGCACGTCGATCGGTTTGACACTTCGTCAATTTATTCTCCGATTTTCATCAGCTTTCGTTCGACGCACAGTGCGCGTCGTTCGGTTCAATATTTCATGATATATCCTTTAGTTTTCATCGGTTTTCCGTTCGATAACCAGTATGTGTCGATCGTTTGAACTTCGTGTATTTATTCTTCGATTTTTTACCGGTTTTCGTTCGATACACAGTGCGCGTCGATCGGCTTGACACTTCGTGAACTTATTCTTTGATTTTCATCAGCTTTCGTTCGACACTCCGTGCGCGTCATTCGTTTCAATATTTCGTTATCTATCCTTCAGTTTTCATCGGTTTTGCGTTCGATAACCAGTGTGTGTCGATCGTTTCAATTTCGTGTATTTATTCTTCGATTCTTCATCGGCTTCCCGTTCGACACACCGAGCGCGTCGGTTGTTCGACAGTTCGTACATCCCGACCCATTCCGGAACTTTCTTTTCACTCGGTTTTCTTCGCGTTTTCACGGGTTTTCCGTTCGACAACGCAGTGCACGCCAGTAGATAGGCTAGGCCGGTTCTGAGCCAGTCGACATGGTAGATTCCTACCTTACCGACGGGGGCTGCAGGTTTCTCCAATCTAGCAGATCCCTACCTTACCCACGGGTGGGTTTCTGCCGACGGGTTGTCAGGTTTCTAGAGTCCTACCTTACCGACGGGCGGGATCGAAGATCTTAGGGTGAGTCGCCGGCTGATAAAAAAGCGTGTCTCCGATCACTGCGCCCCCCCCCCCCACCATCGACCGTTCGAATCCCCGATCCCCGATACTCCGAGGAAAAATCTCGAGATCTTAGGGTGAGTCGCCCGCTGATCAAAAGGGGATTCGTGACTCCGCTACCGATCGCTGCGCCCGCCGGCCCCAGTTCGAATCCCCGATCCCCGAGGTCGGGCGTTTTCCAAAACTTGAGAATTTCTACTCCGATACCCGAGGTCGGAGAATTTCTATTGTGTTTTCCAAAAACGATTAGTCCCACTGGGTGAGTCTCTATCGCCGGCTGATAAAGAGGGGCTCGTGTCTCCGCCACCGATCGCTGCGCCAGCCGGCCCAGTTCGAATCCCCGATCCCCGAGGTCGGAGAATGTGTGTTGAGCGTTTGGATCATGCGTAATGAAATTTGTAATCCCCTCCTTCCTTTTGAAAACGAGTTTATGGGTCAATGAAATACAGCGGTGATTGATTTTTTTTGCTTTTTTGTTTAAGAAATTTACAATCATAGTCATGACTAATCCTAATTGCTCATACTAATTTTTTCACTCCGCCGCTTATTGGTTTATATTCAACTATACGATCGTGTAGTAAATAATTTTTTTTTGAAAATAATTTATTCCACATTCCGCCGTTAACAAAAAATTCGAAAATTCCTCAGCCGACGAAATTAGTCAACCATTTTTCTTATCCAATCTCTTCACACGTGAGAATATCGAGTAGAGGGTTTTATGAGACAGCGGTGGAAGAGACCGAACGCGTGAGCCAGCCAGCCGCCGGCTGATAAGCGCCGCCCCGGAATCAAACATTCTCCACACACAATGATTATGGAAAATAATTTTATTTCACATTCCGCCGGTAACAAAATTATTCCGCAGGATGGAATATATTCTTCACATAATGATTATTGAATTTTATTCTACACTCCGCCGGTAGCAGATGTATTGAGAGCTCCCCCCTCCACGCGAGTCGTCGAGGTTCGGAGACACCCGACACTTCTTGCAATCCAAACGGCGAGGCGCTGGTCCGTCGAAATGATCCAAGCAATCCGGCGTATTCCAATGCTCCATGCATGGTAAATGTAATAATACATCAGGATCTTCGCGAAGATGTGCAGGCAACCGATCCCACAGAAGATCAATTCCCCAATATTTGAGAAGTACAGTCTTCGAAATCGTGGCTAACTCGGCTTTTGTTAATTCCCACGGATCGTGTGCGAGGAGCGTTCCATCGATTGTGTGCATCTTGAAGTTAAATTATCGAATGAGCGTCTATAAATCAAAACGCCTTGTATATGAAATTACCTCATCTTTGCGGAATTCCATTGATGATCATGATATAATGATTGGAGCGCCTTTTGTTAGTCCTCGTTCACCGAGAAGCCAGGATTTCAATGCTTGTACATTGAAGATTGCGGAATGCGTTGTCCAAGGTTTACGCTTATGATTTAAGCATTGTGTATATTGATCGCCATGAAGTTCTTTGAACGATGGACAGCCCAAATCCTCAATATTACAAACATTTGTAACGTAATCTTTGAGCAATTCGGCTTTCTCAAAACCCTTTATATAGTTTCTCGTTGAATCCCGGAGAAGTACTTCGAGAGTTTCACTCAACTCATGATATGGGATGTCGCCGATGTCCCATGTCAGTCCATGATAATTTGCTTCTAACCACATGTTGGAACTTTGGTTCCGTAGAGGTTGTAGCATCAGATCGTACGGAGACTGGAACAGATGCACTGCCGGTATGGCGTCTTCTTCGAGACGAGTTATCGCGAGCTCTTTAATAATGAATTCGTTGTTGGAACTTTTAAAACCCTGGAAGTCTATTACGTATTTCATGATTATGAACAGACGGTGGACACAAAAATATACCAAGACCGTTCGCGTAAACGATTCTAAGTCCAACCCGTGAATTGAAACGGTGGACGCAAGAGGTCGAAGTTTGATGAACGCGAAACGATTCTAAGTCCAATCCGGAATAATAATCGGTGGACACAAAGATGAGATCCCGTTCTCCCAGAGTAACGGTGCTGTCGAGTTCGGTGGAATAACTAATTGAGCTGCTAAAAATCCGCGCTTTTATATTGTGGGAATGTGTCTCTGTTTCCCTTAATCCATTAAAAGGTCCTATCGTTCTTTCTCATTCTGTATCGATTGGCCTACGTGATTTTCTGCGTGTTTTTGAACTACGCATCAGTTCGGTAGCAGATCGCCGCCGCGAATTCTCTTAATTTATTGCCGAAAGTGTCAAATACGATTGCTACTTCCGGAGTCGCGGCTTCGCATCTCAGCGGCGCGTGGCAACCCGATGCCGTATTCGGAGAATCGACCGCGGCGAAGGCCATATTATGCGCTTGTTTATTGGGAGCGTGAATATTATAGAGCAACCAATTAGAATAAAGAATTATCTGCTACGTCCTCGCTCCTACCTAACGCCTGAGAGTGACCGCTCCCAGATAAATACCGAATAACATAAACATTGACTTCTTTACGACCGTTATTCTCCGAAGTATCAGGTTTCATCGCACCGCGAAGATACAATGCCTGCGACACAGGAAGTACTTGTCACTTTCGGCAATAATTTAAGAGAATTCGCGGCGGCGATCTGCTACCGAATGGATGCGTAGTCCCAAACGTGCAGAAAATCACGTATCTCATTCGATATTTTTCATGCGACGAGGTTAAGAGAGAATGAAACAAAACGATAGGCCCTTTTGCTGGAGTAAGTGAAACAGAGACACTGTTCCAAGGTATAAAACCCGGATTTTCAGCAACTAAATCAGTTATTCGACTCTCTCTCAACTCAACAGCACCGTTTAAGACATGGATGCGTTCGATTGCATGGAAGTGGTGAAGACGTGGGAAAATGTATTAACACTTGTCAAAAATGAAAACTCTGACGAAATTAATTGCTGGATCAAACGTATTACTGAAGTAATTGAGCCTTTAAATGGATCGATGTTACTATCAAATGGTTCGGAAGCAAAAAAATTGTCAAATACCATTGGATTTTTGATCGGAATCACAATTCAATTGGAACGCTTGCTTAAGCGCGGTGAGGGCTTGAAGACTCATAAAAAAGTTAGCGATAGAGTGAAATGGACTGATTTAAGATCAGCATTTAAAAATCGAATTAAAACGGGTATAATCACAAATCTAAAACATCTAGATACGAATGCATTCCTAAACGATTGCGCAACCGTTTTTAAATCAAAAATTGCAAATGTATTTAACGGAGAGTTAACCGTTGTGAAAGTATATACAGTGCTCGCAACTAAATTTATAATAATGAAATGTAATAAAGAGGTTTTGGATATAAAGTATTTCAACACAAATGCTGAAGCGATTTATCCAAATACTGATGTGAATGAGTGGTTTACCGCAAACGTTGAAACCCCGATTCAACGAGATATTGAAGAATTCGAACATCGAGACTCAGGCTGGTCGCTACATTCAATCATCAATCTAACAGTGAACATTAACAAATTTAACCCGATGCGAGGATCTTCGTATGTGATGCTGCCAGAAGTGATACAAAAGAAACATGCGTGCATCAACGTGCAAAACGATGACAATATGTGTTTTAAGTGGGCCATCTTATGCGCATTGCATCCGAAAAATCATTCGAGTCATCCATACCGTGTTCGCATATATCGACAATACGAAAATCAACTTAACTTCAAGGGTATTGAATTTCCTGTGGCACCAAAACAAATTCCAAAATTTGAGAAACAAAATGAATTGTCAGTCAACGTTTATATTTTGAAAAAACAACGCGAAAAATTTGAGGTTGTACCCCTGCATGTAACGGCATCGAAGAAGATTATTCATATTAATCTACTTCTCATACAAGATCGCTACATCGATGAGGTTGAGAATGAGGACGAGAGGGAGAACGACGCTTACGAGCTACCCACGCTCCATTATGTTTGGATAAAAGACTTATCTCGCTTCCCCTACAGCCTGAATTTTTTCAACAATCTTGCAAGAATCTTTTTATGAGATATTGAAATATAGCACGGAACGTTAAAGCAAAACTGCTGCAGTGTATCTATGTCCGCCCCTTCGCAACATTGCAATTCTGTTTTAAAAATATTGTGGGAATAATGCAGACTCTGTATACAAAATTTTGCCATAATCCTTTCAAAACATTTCAATGAAATATATCTTGCAATATCGAGGCAGGACTGCACCAATTTAGAATTGATTCAACGATTTTATCGTGACGAATTGAAAATAGGTGTATAAAGTAGACAAATAGAGATGTGCATACAAACAAATCCACACTGTTATAATCAGTACAAATATGATGTTATAATAGTATGATCCATAAGGTTTATTACATTACATTTTTACATTTATAAGTAGAGAATGATTACATAATACATATATATTTTATATTTATAGAATATATGTTTTTCTTTAAATTAACAATAGTTTTTTTTGCACTGATTGACAACTGGATACATCTCATCTATCTTCGCTGATCATTCAGCACTGGAAAAAGACTCGTTATCGATGTCGTTTCGACAATCAGAATCCGAATTTTATGTGATACCATTGCGCCATGGTCATAATTTGTAGGAAAAAAGCTAATAATAAATAAAGATAATAAAAAGAATTTCGTTTTACATGTATGTTTTGCATGAAACTTCAAAAAATCCTGTAGTTCCAATATTACTGCAAATTATAAGCAAGGTTTTTGCAAAATATTGCAGGACAGTTTCCAATATAATATCGCTGTAATATTTAAGTGCAATATCGTACACAAAACTTAACCACAATAAATGTGCAACATATCGTTGCAACTGCAATATTGGAACATTTTTGCAGCACTGCCACAATATGATGTGCTGTAGGGGTTGGTATCGTCTCAGCTGACGAAACGAAATCACAAGCAATACATTTGCGACCGATGTCTCCACTACTTCCGTAATGAAGACAAATTAAATAACCACGAAAATGATTGTAAAAATATTAACAAGTGTAAGGTTAATATGCCAACATCGTGGAACAGAATTCTTTACTTTAAGAATTATAGTTACAAGGAGCGCGTGCCGTTCGTAATATATGCAGATATCGAGTGTATATTGAAACCCATTCGTGATAAAGACGCGTATCAAAAACACGAAGCATTTAGTATGGCATACTACTTGAAATGTAGTTATTATGACTCAATGTCGAGGTATCGTAGCTGTAGAGATGCAAAGCCTGCGGAATGGTTCGTTGAAGAGTTAAAAGAACTCGCGAAAACCGTTGAGGATATTTACATGAATCCAAAGCCCATGGATAGATTATCGTTGCAACAGCGAAGAGAATTCGATGCTGCAACAACATGTCACATCTGTGATCAAAACATATCCCCGACCAATAAAGTGATGGATCATTGTCATCTGACTGGAAGGTATGAATCATTAAAACAATAATTTAAAAAAAAAATGGCAATTATTTAAAATTAATTTATATTCATAGGTATAGAGGTCCAGCGCATAATGAATGCAACTTGAATTATCAAGATTCACGGATGATACCGGTTGTATTCCACAATCTTACCGGATACGACTCACATTTCATCATTAAAGAAATCGCCACTTGCTTCGACGGTCGAGTGGATGTAATCCCGGAGAATAAAGAGCGATACATATCATTCACGAAACACATTGTCGGAAGTGATGTGAATTTCCGATTTATTGATTCGTTTCGATTCATGGCATCATCATTGGAGAAGCTGGCATCATACATGACGGATTTAAAGATCATGCGAGCTGAATTCTCCAACTTTTCCCACGATCAATTCGAACTTCTGACGCGAAAAGGAGTATTTCCATACGAATACGTGGATGCATTGACAAGACTGAATGAAACGAATCTTCCGTCACAAATCGATTTTTTCAGCACACTAAATAATAATCACATATCGGACGAGGATTATGAACATGCGAAGCAAGTATGGCAAGAATTTAATATCAATAACTTGGGTGAATACTCGGATTTGTACTTAAAAATCGATGTGCTACTATTGGCTGATATCTTCGAGAATTTCCGGGACAATTGTATGAAAACATATCATTTGGATCCTGCTCACTATTACACAACGCCAGGTCTCACTTGGGATGCAATGCTCAAGTACACTAAAGTGAAGTTGAAACTTCTCACGGATTTGGATATGCATATGTTCATCGAGCGTGGAATAAGAGGTGGGGTGAGTCAGTGCTGCAATCGTTATGCTCAAGCTAATAACAAGTACATGCGCAATTATGATTCAAAGAAGGAGACTAAGTATCTCATGTATTATGACGTCAACAATCTGTACGGTTGGGCGATGATGGAATCACTTCCGTATGATAATTTCGAGTGGATCGAAAACTCGGAAGATATCGATTTCAGTATCATACCCGATGATAATCCAACGTGCTACATTCTTGAAGTTGATCTCGAATATCCTGAAAGTCTTCACGATTCTCATAAGGATTTACCACTATGTCCCGAGCATAAGCATGCACCTGATTCCAAACACATCAAATTAATGATGTGAAATGAAACTTTGAGTTCAAAAATTGGATATATTCTTCACTATAGGAGTCTGAAACAGGCTCTCAAGCATGGATTGAAACTCGTACGTGTTCATCGAGTTCTGAAATTTGATCAGAAACCGTGGCTCAAACCGTATATCGATTTGAATAGTGATATG
Source organism: Sussaba pulchella (assembly GCA_963971145.1). Taxonomy (NCBI): domain Eukaryota; kingdom Metazoa; phylum Arthropoda; class Insecta; order Hymenoptera; family Ichneumonidae; genus Sussaba; species Sussaba pulchella. The sequence continues at coordinate 51,373 of CAXAQZ010000937.1, forward strand.
AGGAAACAAGCGAAAAATGAGTTCGAAAAAAATCTATTCAAGCTCATGAATAACGCAGTATACGGCAAGACAATGGAGAACGTTCGGAAACATGCTAACGTTAAGCTCGTGACACATTGGGAAGGACGTTATGGAGCTGAAGCACTCATCGCGAAACCAAACTTCCACAGTTGTTCCATTTTCAATGAGAATCTCGTGGCTATAGAACTTCGAAAAACTGAGGTTTGGCTCAACAAACCGATCTATGTGGGATTATGTGTACTCGACTTGTCCAAGATTCACATTTATGACTTCCACTATGACTACATTAAACAACAGTTCGGTAATGATAATTGTAAACTTCTGTATACCGACACCGACAGTTTGCTATACGAATTTCAGTGTTTCGATATTTATGAAATTATGAAACGGGATATTGATAAATTCGATACGTCGGATTATGAGACTGCAAATCTATTCGCGATGCCACGAATGAATAAAAAAGTTATTGGTCTTATGAAGGATGAGTGGAACGGTCGAATCATGACTGAATTCGTGGGTTTGCGTAGTAAAATGTACAGCGTGAGAGTAGATGATGATTATGATGATAAAGATTGTAAGAAGATTGTCAAAGGTGTTAAGACGAGTGTTGTACAAAAAAGCATCACGTTCGATGATTTTGTGAATTGTCTTCGTCAAAATACTACTCAGGAGAGAGAACAATGTGTAATACGATCTCATATGCATAATGTATATACTGAGAAGCATGTGAAGATTGCATTGAGTCCGCACGATGATAAACGATACATCCTGCCTGATAAGACCGACACGCTCCCCTGGGGACATTACCAAGTAGTACCTTAGACCCGATGATGAATGTCACGGTCATGGTAGTGGGTGTTACGTCCTCGGTCCTATCCAACGATCGAGAGCGACAAAGAAATTGATAAACCATATTCGCGTTGAGAGAACAAGAGGCAATCTTTAAATTATATTCCAATCGCGCTCACACGCGCCGACGGACAGCTCGCTCCCAATAAACAAGCGCATAATATGGCCTTCGCCGCGGTCGATTCTCCGAATACGGCATCGGGTTGCCATGCGCCGCTGAGATGCGAAGCCGCGACTCCGGAAGTAGCAATCGTATTTGACACTTTCGGCAATAAATTAAGAGAATTCGCGGCGGCGATCTGCTACCGAACTGATGCGTAGTCCAAAAGTGAGACAGAACGATAAGCCCTTTTATTGGATTAAGAGAGACAGAAACACTATGCCAGAGTATAAAAGCTCGGATTTTTTAGCGGATTAGTTATTCCATCGAACTCAACAGTACCGTTACTCCAGGAGCTCGTCTTTGCGTCCACCGATTATTATTTTCGGAATGGACTTAGAATCGTTTCGCGTTCATCAAACTTCGACTCTTTGCGTCCACCGTTTCAATTCACGGTTTGGACTTAGAATCGTTTACGCGAACGGTCTTGATATATTTTTGTGCCCACCGTCTGTTTTGAAATAATGGATATCACAAGTCTTAATAAAATCGCTCGTCAGGAGGCATTCTTGCCAACGAAAAAGCTAAACGAGCTGAAAATCAATCAGACTTATAAAGTCACGGAGTTGCGTCAAGTTACAACAAAGTATGGACTGAGTACTATTGGAACGCTCGATAGCAGTTATCATAAATTTGAGCAGGATCCAGCGCTATTCAACCAAATGACTCAAACAGCAACAGATGGAAAACTGTTTATAAAATTACTGAATGGAGAAACAAAATGGACTCAAATCGAATTTATCATCGAATAATATGAATTCATCATCGAACAATGTACATCGAATATATCGTCGAATAATGTAAATTTATCGTCGAATAAAACAAATTTTTGAAAAAAAAGTAAATCTTTATTCCAACATAAATAAATGGTTCGGTTTACATGATTTTTTGTTCTTTTTTTTTTACAAATTATCCTTGTTTATCCAACTATTGTGCGAATTATCAAATCCCAACCATTTAACATAAGCTTGATTTCCACGTTGCTTGAGAACCTTCTCAACGAGATAGATGTCGGGATGCTTTGCTTTCAACAATTCCTCTTCGTAAAAGCCGCCAGCGATGGGTTGATCTCGATAGTCAGTCAGATGATATGTAACCGGATCCGTTGATATCACTCGACGCACCGTGAAGATTTCGGTAGTCCAGTTGGGCGTATAGCCTTTCTCAAACACATGCTTACGCTTGTCACTCGTACTTTATCACCGACGTTGAATTTTATCTTCAGGATACGTCTCACTCGATTGTTTCCATATATATTATGAAGAATTTCTTTCTCGTTTTTCAAATTAACGTCTTGGGGTTTTAGTCTTATTGTTCTGTGCTTACTATTATTATAATCGAATATTAATTTGGTTAAGATGTCCGTCCACTTGTAATGACCACGCAAGCTAAACTGTTTCCACATTTTGGACTTGAGAGTTCGATTGAAACGTTCGCAGATTGATGCTTTCAAGTTGCTAAACGTTGAATATAATTCAATATTATAATGTTTCAATAACGCTGAAAATTCGCGGTTATAAAATTCTTTTCCTCAATCGACATGCAATTTTTTCGGTATACGATTCTTTTCGAGTACAGATTTCATTGCATTCGTAGTATTTTTTCCACTCTTGCTTTTCATTGGTACTGCCCAGGCAAATTTTGAAAATATATCAATGATTGTCAATAAGAATTTATAACCGTTGTTATATCGCGCATATGCTGTCATATCCACAAGATCAGCCTGCCACGTCTCGTCCAATCCACGGATAATCACACGACGTCGTGGATAATTTCTTCTTGCAGGTTTATGAAGTTCTTCAACCAGTGTTGCTTTTTTATGATTCATGTTCAAGCGTGCTCAATCGACTATCTAAAACCGCTATCACTTGTGAATTACGTAATGCTAATGCTTGTCCAGCTTGATCGTTTATTTCAACTTTCGCGAATTTTTCCTTGACCATAGATTCAAGACTTTGGATTAACAATTTATTGTTTTCCTCGCCACCTCTGGATCTTTCTAACGTTTCCAGTCGGTCTTCCAGATAAACAATGATTTGAGAATTATGTGTTATCAGCTCTTGTACTGTTTCGAAGTCAATGCGTTGCTTCTTCAATTCCTTATCAAATGTCTGTTGAAGCGCTCCAATCATTATATTATGATCATCAATGGAATTCCGCAAAGATGATGTAATTCCATATACAAGGCCATTGTTTTGATTTATAGCATTTTGCATTACTCGTGTGGAAATAGCATCGTTTTCATCTTTTGGATCAGCAACATTGCACAGTCTTCTATTATTCATATCATAGTGACCATCAGCTGTAATTTTAAATCCATTACCAGGAGGTCCACGAATGTTTTTATTGTTGAGGGTCTTACTTTTTCCCATCAACTGACGTCCAAACACATCTACACTCATGGTGATAGTTGTCGTATGACTGAGCTCGGACAGTCTCAAACCAGCATTAATAAATCATTTTAGCTTCGCGTAATTCTTCAATAATGGAAATAATTTCATTAGAATGACTGGAATTTCCAGCTGTTTGGGATGCGAGGAGCAGGCGCAAACGATCAACCAACTCATTCGGATCATCCCAATAAATATAATCCATTTTACGATTCTTCTTAACAATCATGTGGTGAGGTAAGCCTTCACCAGTTCGCTGTGATCGTCTCTTCAATGGTGTCGTTTTAGTCGGTGAATCAATCAACGATGCAATAATATTTTGAAATTTCGCACTTTTATCTTCACGAATACCGGAATCGCTTCTATAATGTTTGCGATAAGCATTTGTAGAGTTGAGAATTTCACGATAATTTTTCTGATCATTCATATTTATGAGTGACTCATCTGGTGCTTTCTTGAATAATAGTTCGAGCAAACCTTCACTTTGTTGATAATCCTTATCACCAATATGAATGAGATTATTATCAAATGCGATTGATGAATTACCAATCATTAAACGATTTCCCGATAATTGAGCACTCCACATAAAATATCGAGATTTTTCAGTTCTTCCTCGGAGTCAAACATTTGAATATATTTACGGAATAAACCTTTTGAATCAGTATTGTCTATTATTGTAGAATCCAACTCATCTTCCGATGAATTAGCCGATGCAAAACTATTATCAAAACCATAATTTTCATTGTCAGATTCTTTTTCTACTTTCTCCTCTTTCTTTATATTCGCCAATGGTTGTGGCCGTTGTTTGATCGATGTATTCACCAGTTTTTCCAAAGGTGTAATCATAGGCTTAAAGACTTCATTCATAGTTTCTTCAGATGACATTTTATCCAACTTTAACATTTTATGCTTTCTTCGAATCGAATCACTTGCATTTATGATTTGATGCAATACGTCGCTCTTTTGTGCGATAGTTCGCATGTTGATGCCGTAAAGTTCCAACGCCGACTGTGTTTCACTCACTCGATGATTGCATATTTATGAAGCAATCAAATCCTTTTCTATATCTACATTCATGTAATTCACTGTCCTTATCAATAACAACGAATCCAAATTTATTATTATTCCAACAAGCGAAACACAAGTCCTTGAATTGCATCCACGTCATATCGGTATTAACATGATCGTCATAAATATGTTTTAAATTCATGTCATCTTGGCGAAAAAGTATCAATAAGTTTGCATTATCACGAACAAGATGTTTGGGAATACGAGCATATGTTTGACTGAGATAGAAAAAGTCGACTTCATGATGCCGGCCCATGCTGAAGAATGCACGAATATTATCTTGTTTCTCGCACGCTACATCATCGAAAATTATGATTGAGCTTGGACGTGCATCGTGAGGATTGATAACTTTTTCATGCTCGTTGCAAGGAAAATAACCAATATCTGCAACTAATTTGAGTAGTTTTTGCAAAAATTGATACTTTGGTTGATTTAGCGATTTTGAGTAAACGTATATATTTTCAAATCTCAAACCATGTAGGTGTATTATGAGAGTAAACAGTGCATTAGTTTTTCCACAATTCGATGGACCACAAATTATCGCACGTACACTGTTTGGTAATAATTCACCATGGCGTTTCACTTTTTTCTCAGTATTTCGTTGCGCAAGCACATCGAAATTCATTACCGGTAGCTTTATTGGCTGTTCTTTGAACTTCATGCTGTGTTGCTCGAATCTTGACTTGATTATTACTAAGCAAACGAGTATAAATGCAAGGCCTTATAAAGACAAACTTATCAGTTCAGAGTGTGCCGTCGTACTGTACACAGTAAATAAAATTATGCAAAGACAAGAAAATCCTATTTCTCAAAGTTTGAAGAAATTCGCGGGAGAACAGCATCGAAATTTTCCCCCTCCTTCTCGTACGTATAATCAGATCAGCGGAACCTTTTGACGGAAAAGTTAATCCTCAACGATATGGGGTCATAAGCCCTGGTTTAAAAAAATAGCATTCATTACTATAGAAACATCGATAACCATACAGTTCTTCGCAGAAGAAATATCTGTTACGAAATAACATGAACATCGATAAAAAATGTGGTAAAGGTTTAGTCAACACACTCATCAATAAGCTTCCGATTGAACTTCATTTGCCTGGATATCAGTACTGTGGACCAGGCACGAAATTAGAAAAACGTCTTGCTCGCGGTGATTTGGGAATTAATCCTCTCGACGTAGCTTGCAAGAATCACGATATCGCTTATTCAAAAACTCGAGATAATCCGGGGGCAAGAAAAATCGCCGATAAAATACTTGCTGAAGAAGCGTGGAAACGAGTCGGAACTGAAGACGCTAGCTTTGGAGAAAAAGCTGCTGCCTGGGGAGTGACCAATATAATGAAAACTAAAACAAAATTTGGTATGGGAATGGAGAAAAAAAAAAAAGGAATCACACTGCGAAATATCATCAGTGCGGCGAAGAAATCTATGATTCCAAATGTCAATCATCGGAAAGTGATTAAATCAGCTCTTAAAGGTGCGCAGAACGCGGTAAAGAAGGCCGGTGGGAAGAGTAAAATAAAATCACCACGCATATTACCTGTATCCACAAAAATTGGTGGTTTTCTACCGTTTCTCATACCAATTTTCGCGGGTCTAAGTGCTACCGGAGCTTTAGCTGGTGGTGTTGCGGGTATAGCGAAAGCTGTGAATGATGCAAGTGCTGCCAAACGTCAGCTAGCGGAAAGTAAACGGCATAATGAAGCAATGGAAGCTATTACATTGGGCCGTGGACTTTATTTAAAACCTCATAAAAATGGTATGGGTTTGCATATTGGATTATCAAAAAACGCATAAAGCTACCGCATCGAGCACTCACCGATATCGATCTTATGAAATATGCTAAAACCATGAAGATTCCATACTTTCGTGGAGTTTATATGAGAAATGCATTACCAAAAAGTGGTCCTCGAAAAATCGAAACAGCCATTATAAATCTCGATGCTGAAGATGGACCGGGAACACATTGGGTGGCATATCGGAAAAAGAATAATGAAGTTCTCTACTTTGACAGTTTTGGAAATCTTCAACCACCAAAAGATGTGATAAAATATTTCGGTGTTGGTAGCATTGTAAAATACAATCATGAACGATATCAAAACTATGATACAGTTATGTGTGGACACCTATGTCTTCAATTTCTCTGTGGATATCTATAAAAGACGTTCTCATTATACATCAAACGTCAGTTGAAAATCAACCATCATGGATAATTATTTCACATTGACTCTATCGGGAACGGATTCAATATTGGGGGCCAACTATTTCCCACCCATCGAACTATCGCCATCGATAAATTACACTCTTGGACTCATCGAATTGCTCACTTTTAATTCGATTCCAAACATCGATGAACGAAACAATAAGTTCTACGTAGGACAGGAGGTAATCATTATTCCCACTGGGAGTTATGAAATTGAGGATATTGAAAACTATTTACGGAATGCATTGACGAACAAGAATATTTCCATCGAACTGAAACCCAACAACAATACTCTATGCAGCGAAATCAGATGTGATCAATCGATAAATTTTATTCACAACGACTCTATTGGTCGATTACTCGGTTTTACTCCGCGTATTCTGACAGCTAATGTTCGACATAAATCCGATTTACCGGTGGCCATTCTCAAAGTAAATTCATTGCGCGTTGAATGTAACATTACAAGAGGTGCTTACATAAATGGACAACGAGTGCATACGATTCATGAATTTTTTCCAACTGTTCCACCAGGATATAAGATCGTTGAAGTGCCGTCACACATCATTTATCATCCGATCGCGGTGCAATCAATAGATCGTATTCAATTGAAGCTTGTCGATCAAGACGGTGAATTGGTCAATTTTCGTAGAGAAATTATAACAATTAGACTACATGTGAAACCAATATAATGGGAATTGTTTATAATACAAAAGTTGGACAAAGCTATAAAAGTGAATCAACATGCCGAGAATCAATCAGTCGTCATCGAGCACTGCTCAAGAATCTAACACCTCAGAACGTTCAGTTTTTGAGGAAACTCGGTCTGAAAGTCGTGAAAAGACTTGGAAGAGAAAGAAATTGAAAATTCATACTTGCTGCATTGCCATAGTCTGTTTCATACCATGGAAGAAATTCTAAATATTCAAAAACCGATTATGTTCGATGAATCTATCGCACATTACGAGACACACGCTCATCAACCATTCACATCATCAGCCTTCAATAATAATGATGAAATTCGAATCATCGTTCAGCATCAGGATTTGTGTTTGTTACCAAGCAAGAGCTCCTTACACATATATGGCAAATTAACCAAGACCGATGGAACTGCAATACAAAATACAACATTGATCAACAATGCCATCTGTCATCTATTTGAAGAAATTCGATATTAGCTAAATGGGGTTGAGATTGATCGAAATAAAAATCTCGGACTCACAACTGTCATGAAGAATTATCTATCGCAGAATCCAACTCAAAAATCTCTGATGGAAAATTCTGGTTGGATCTTCAATAATGAGTCAAAATTGACTGATGAAAATGGATACTTCAATGTATTAATACCACTCAGTTTAATATTGGGCTTCGCTGAGGATTATCATCGGATCATAGTTAATGCCAAACATGAATTGGTTCTTATTAGAACAAACAATGACATGAATGCCATTATTCAACCACAAGCGGTAAATAACGCGGCTGTGGAACAGTTCAAGATTTCGCTGATGAAAATTGAATGGATGGTACCATACATCAAAGTTTCGGATCATCAGAAAATTCAAGTACTCAATTTCATTGCCAAGGATCCATCGATTACCATGAGTTTTCGTACGTGGGAATTGTACGAGTATCCACTACTACCAGCAACTTCGAAGCATGTGTGGGTCATCAAAACATCGACGCAACTCGAAAAACCGCGATATGTTATCGTAGGATTTCAATGTGGACGAAAAAATAATATAAATAAAAATGCCAGTCTTTTCGATCACTGTAACATGCGAGATATCAAGCTTTTTTTGAACTCTCAGTCTTATCCGTACGGAAATTTAAATCTCGATATAACCAACAATCAATACGCTTTGCTCTATGATATGTATGTAAATTTTCAAGCGTCGTATTATGGAAAAGAGTGTGAATCGTTATTAGATAAAACTGAATTTATCAAATATGCACCACTCATTGTTATCGATTGTTCGAAACAGAATGAATATCTGAAATCAGGACCTGTTGATATACGCCTGGAATTCGAATCGACTCAACCTTTCCCACCTCAAACATCAGCCTATTGCTTGATTTTACACGATCGTATAGTTGAATATAAACCAATAAGCGGCGGAGTGAAAAAATTAGTATGAGCAATTAGGATTAGTCATGACTATGATTGTAAATTTCTTAAACAAAAAAGCAAAAAAAATCAATCACCGCTGTATTTCATTGACCCATAAACTCGTTTTCAAAAGGAAGGAGGGGATTACAAATTTCATTACGCATGATCCAAACGCTCAACACACATTCTCCGACCTCGGGGATCGGGGATTCGAACTGGGCCGGCTGGCGCAGCGATCGGTGGCGGAGACACGAGCCCCTCTTTATCAGCCGGCGATAGAGACTCACCCAGTGGGACTAATCGTTTTTGGAAAACACAATAGAAATTCTCCGACCTCGGGTATCGGAGTAGAAATTCTCAAGTTTTGGAAAACGCCCGACCTCGGGGATCGGGGATTCGAACTGGGGCCGGCGGGCGCAGCGATCGGTAGCGGAGTCACGAATCCCCTTTTTATCAGCCGGCGACTCACCCTAAGATCTCGAGATTTTTCCTCGGAGTATCGAGGATCGGGGATTCGAACGGTCGATGGTGGGGGGGCGCAGTGATCGGAGACACGCTTTTTTATCAGCCGGCGACTCACCCTAAGATCTTCGATCCCGCCCGTCGGTAAGGTAGGACTCTAGAAACCTGACAACCCGTCGGCAGAAACCCACCCGTCGGTAAGGTAGGAATCTGCTAGATTGGAGAAACCTGCAGTCCCCGTCGGTAAGGTAGGAATCTACCATGTCGACTGGCTTAGAACCGGCCTAGCCTATCTACTCACGCCGGTTGTTCGACAGTTCGTGTATTCCGATTCATTTCGGAATTTCGTTTTCACTCGATTTTTTCACGTTCTCACCGGTTTCTCGTTTGACAACGCAGTGCGCGCCGGTTGTTTGAAACTTCGTACATTCCGATTTAATTCGGAATTTCAGTGCTTCTCGATTTCTTGGCGTTTCCACGGGTTTTTCGGTCGACAACACAGTGCGCGCCGGTGGTTCGACAGTTCGTGTATCCCGATTCATTTCGGAATTTCGTGTTTCATTCGTTTTCTTCGCGTTTTCACCGGGTTTGCTTACGACGACACAGTGCGCGCCGGTTGCTTGACAGTTCGTGCATTCCGATTCAATCTGGAATTTCGTTTCCATTTGTTTTCTTCAAATTTTCACCGGTTTTGTCTTCGAAGCACAGTGCACGCCGATTAACTTTTTGAAAATTCCGTACTTCTTAATTTATTTCAAATTTCGTGTACTCGGGCTTCTTCGGTTTTTCGTCGGTCTTCGTCTTCGAAGCTCGGTGCGCGTCGTTTGTCTTGGCACTTCGGTACTTTTCAATATTTCAAACTTCGTGTGCCCGGGTTTCTTCGGTTTCATCGGTCTTCGTCTTCGAAGCTCGGTGCGCGTCGTTTGTTTTGACACTTCGGTACATTTCAATTTATTTCAAACTTCGTGTGCCCGGGTTTCTTCGGTTCTTCGTCGGCCTTCGTCTTCGAAGCTCGGTGCGCGTCGTTTGTCTGAACACTCCGGTACTTTTCAATATTTCAAACTTCGTGTGCTCGAGTTTCTTCGGTTTTTCGTCGGTCTTCGTCTTCGAAGCTCGGTGCGCGTCGTTCAATTTGACACTTCGGTACTTTTCAATATTTCAAACTTCGTGTGCCCGGGTTTCTTCGGTTCCATCGGTCTTCGTCTTCGAAGCTCGGTGCGCGTTGTTTGTTTTGACACTTCGGCACTTTTCAATATTTCAAACTTCGTGTGCTCGGGTTTCTTCGGGTTTATCGGTTTTCGTCTTCGAAGCTCGGTGCGCGTCGTTTGTCTGAACACTTCGGTACTTTTCAATATTTTAAACTTCGTGTGCCCGGGTTTCTTCGTTTATTCATCGGCCTTCATCTTCGAAGCTCGGTGCGCGTCGTTTGTCTGAACACTCCGGTACTTTTCAATATTTCAAACTTCGTGTGCTCGAGTTTCTTCGGTTTTTCGTCGGTCTTCGTCTTCGAAGCTCGGTGCGCGTCGTTCAATTTGACACTTCGGTACTTTTCAATATTTCAAACTTCGTGTGCCCGGGTTTCTTTGGCTCCATCGGTCTTCGTCTTCAAAGCTCGGTGCGCGTCGTTTGTTTTGACACTTCGGCACTTTTCAATATTTCAAACTTCGTTTGCTCGGGTTTCTTCGGGTTTATCGGTCTTCGTCTACGAAGCTCGGTGCGCGTCGATTGTCTGAACACTTCGGTACTTTTCAATATCTCAAACTTCGTGTGCCCGGGTTTCTTCGGGTTCTCATCGGTCTTTGTCTTCGAAGCTCGGTGCGCGTCGATTGTTTTGATACTTTGGTACCTTTCAATTTATTTCAAACTTTGCCCGTGTGGGTTGCCTTGATTTTTCGTCGGTCTTCGTCTTCGACATTCAGTGCGCCTCGAGTATTTTCAACTTCCCCCTATCTGGCTCAAAAATTTCGTGACGTTTCCGATTTTTAACATTCGGTGTGCCTCGATTTTTACGACATTCGGTGTGCTTCGTTCGTTTTAAACTTCCGTGTTTTTCGATTTTTTTGACATTTCGTAACCTTGGTCTTTCGACATTTGGCGCGCTTCGACCATTTGAAACTCCTTGCAGTGCGGGTTTCGTGACATTTCGACGTTTTCAGTTTTTGACACTTCGTGCCCCTCGGTGTTTTGAAATTCTGCGACACTCCAGTGCCAGTGGCTTCCGTTACTCTCCGACAATGGCAACGCGTCATCGCCAATCAGAGATGGCTTGCTTCAATTGCCGCGGTCCCCACTCGGCGATTAACTGCCGAGTTATGGGACGATGCTTCTGCAAAAAACAATCTTCAACTTCGTCGCCAACCGAGCCTCAGGCTTGACTCAATAAACGTAAACGATGCAACATCACTTCCAGGACGCGAGAGAATTCGGTTCAACTCTTGAACTCTTAGCCCCACTTCCTTCAGCTTTCGTCGGCACTTCAATTACGGATGCTTCAACCTCGCCGTCGGGTCGATCTTCGGTCTTGCTGGCCACGAGCCACGCAATCTTCACCTCGTCATCGGGCATCCCACATCGGATCCCACTTCATCGACCCTGAGGTTCTGAGCTTTCATCCCTCTCAGAACGCAGGGCTCAACTTTTTCGGCTTCAACGGACGACCGCTTCACTCCCAACATGCGGAGTCGGCGGCCAGGCAGCGGGACGGACGCGGGGAGCGACCACCATCACTCTCTCGTCACTTTATGATCCGACTTCACACTTCACGTTTACGGCGTTCATTCGGAACGTCTCGACTTCACCGCTCGCCTTCCTTCCACACTTCGGTCCGGTCAACACTTCAACTTCAAGCTCGGTTCGTATACTGCACACTTCAATTGATGACGAGGTCACTTCGGGGTTCTAGAGAATTTTGGGAGCAAGCGGAAATTCCGTCGGATTCGGCCCCTACACCCGAACTGGAGGAGTCTTCTTGTAAACAACATTTTCGAGAGACCCATTCGAGACGCAAACAGGGCCGTTACGTGGTACGGCTTCCCTTCAAAGAGCCACCTCCGTCTCTCGGAGATTCGTATGCCGGTGCTAAACGGTGTCTTCTGCAGCTACAACGACGGCTTCCGACCAACGAAGCTTACCGAGACTTATGCAACGGATTCCTTCAGGACTACGAGACCTGGTCACACATGACTCGTGCTCCAACGGCTGTCTCTTCAAACCCACGGTATTATCTTCTTCACCACGGTATTCTTCGCACCCATAGCACCACGATAAAACTTCGCGTCGTATTCAATGGTCCCTTCAAGACGACAAACGGTGTATCGATCAACAATATTCTTCCAACATCAAACTTCTCGGCCGCGTATGGACTTTGCACACGGACAACTTCAAGCTTACTCTTCGACTTTCCTTCTATACTGACTTCACGGGAAAAAGGATTCCCTCGGAACCGGCTTCATTATTCGATACATCGGGGTTCAGTTCACCAGCCAGCTTCACAGCGAAAGTCTTCTCGAAAGAACTGTTGTTGGCAAAACTTCAACGGGATGTCCATCTGCCACTTCGACTTCAGGAAAACCGGCTTCACTTCAGAGACAGATTAAGCGACCACTCTCTCTCTCTCTCTCTCATCAGTCTACCTCGGTGCCTTCAATTTTCAACCTCAACAACGCTGACCTTCACGGCTCTTCGGACACTTCCCAGCAAACTTTCACGGCTACCTCAGACCCAAATCTACAGATCTGAGATCTTCTGGACTCCTCCTCCTGCACCAGGCTTCTACGGAGTGCTGCAGTTCGTCAGCGAGCTGCAGCACGCTTCAAACGGCTTCCTCATACTTCACTGGCCACTCCAACTACACCTGGACCCTCAGAACACGAACAACTTCACTTCCGTATGAAGAATTTACGACTCTCCTTACGGAAGTTGAAGTAGCATTAAATTCAAGGCCACTCTGCTTATAACGGACTACTTCCACCTTCACGATGGCCACGAGCTCGAGTGACCGAACTTCACCTACGATCGGACGGTCTCACTCGAGTCGTGACACTTCGCACGGCCTCCTCAACCTTCAAGCGGCGAACTTCAAGGTTATCAGTTCTCCCGGTAGATTCTTCGTCAACAACAGTTGCCGAAGGCGGGGAGTATGTTCAGGAAACTTCGTAATTTCGAGAGTCACCGGGGGGGTCAGCAGCTCTCGGCCGGTCGCTGGCCTGACCCCCGCGGTGCCCCAATTAGCCGCTCAACTGACCCATCGATCAACGCAAATATTCGATCGATTTCCGGGTTCTTCTTCACTTATTCGCGACACTTCGTAGTGACCGGGCACGCTTCTCCTACTTACGGTTCTACCTCGCGGCAAACAGCACGCTTTTCTCCGGTTTATTACTTCTACTGGTCGGTTAACTTCTTCTGTTTGGTACAACTTCTGTGGTCGTGAACTTGGAAAATTAAGGCGATTTACGACCGTATTGATTTTCGGGTTCACGATATCCTTTCGATTCCACAACGGCTAAAACGGACGCTTCTTTTCTGCTCATTAACTTCGAAAATAACGGCTCTCTTCGGCTTTGTCTCAACGGTAGTGTTTATTACGACATTCGGAACGATTTACGCCCGGTCAGATTCTCAGATACACGCTACGGTTACGGTTTACTTTGGTTGTGTTCTTTCAAACGGTTTCCACTTCTCGGGACGCGTTACATCACCTCTACGCGACCACGCGGCACCGGTACGACGCCATTACACACGTGGCACTGGTGACCCAGACTTGTAATTCATTACGATTAATTATTAATAAATCACCATTTGTTTATTTTCCGTTACTCGCAGTGCTTCAGTGTCTCTTCATTTTTCAGCCTCTTTACCGAATAAGAAAATTCTTGATTTTGAAATTCCCCCATCACCTTAAGACCAGATCCGAGGTCTGTTCCCAGACATAGACGGTACTACCATGTAATCTCGAGAACGAGACTCGTAATATAATTAATTATTTTGCTTCCTCATAGAGAAAGCTTTGTTTTCGTGAAAAAAAATTTTTTTGCGATGTTCATGAAAACGTGTTTAGAATGTCCCAAAACATCTAAAAATGACAACTAGAAAAAATGTCCGGATGTATGTATGTGTGTGTGTGTGTGTGTGTGTATGTATTAGGGCGGCTTGAAAAAAAACTTTTTTTTTCTTCAACCAAAATACACTCACGCCAAAGTATCTTCCATCAAGAAAATTGTGTCTAAAGATGAGCCCGATCGGAATATTTTTAGGGGTCGCGTAAGATTTTTCTAGTTTTCCCATTTGATTAACATGGGAAGGGCGTCAAGTTCCCATTCGAAAATGTGTAGCTCCGCCAATTTTATAGGTACTTTGATCTGGTTAGTTTCATTTGAAAGCGCTTGAAAAACTGCTTAAAATGACGTGCGGACCTTTGTGATCCAATTGCAACTTCCGTCGAGAATTTTATTTTTCCACTAATATGTTGTTCTTTTCCGGTACAGACATTCCGAGTGTCGCATTTTTCTTTATACTTCAGGTTTCCACGAAAAAAAGAGTCCAATCGAATAGAAGTTCCATTAGGGTTTGAAGGAGGACATCCGAAAAAAAAAAATTTCCAAAAATTCCAAAATGGCAGCGCTATGGTAGCCAACATATTGGTTTGAAATGGAATCCATGTGTTTAAAAAATCTTGAAAATAATTCTCGTCAATACTTAAAACTTTTGTATGAGTCATTTTTGGCTCCGTAGAATTCCGCGCGAAATTAAGCCCGATCCGACTATTTTAAGGGGTCGCCTCGATTTTTTTAAATATTTACATTTGAATAACCCGGCGCAATAATTTCATTATCGAATGAACGTGAATCGATGAAAATGGACTATAACAAGATAAATTACGAATGATTGCGTTGCAGTAGGGTCACCCGAAGTTACGAAAATTAAATAATAATATAAGAAGAGAGAATTAACAACATTTTATCACAGACGAATATTATTAATTTTAATGATTTTGTGGATTAAATTTTTTTCACTTAGATCATGATAATAATAACAACAATAACAAAAACAAGGGTGCAAAGTCGAACCTTGTACATTGCTTCCTCATAATTTTTTGAATTCGACAAAGTTTCCTCTATGAGGAACTGTGTCGATCAATTTTGGCTTCCTCATAGAGGAAGCTTTGTCGAATTCAAAAAATTATAAGGAAGCAATGTGCAAGGTTCGACTTTGCACCCTTGTTCTTATATAAAATCGGTTCGTAAATCGATCTAGTCCAGAATAAATACATAGTGAATTCCATGTCAAATTAAAAAAATTGAAAGTCGCATCAAATTTAAACGCCGAGATGGATTTTGCCCAAATTCGATACGTAACATCTTTTGATGATAGTGCGACTTTGTACCAAGTTTTGATCCGATATCTCAAAAAGTGTGGAAGCTAGAGCGCGCGCGACGATTTTAAAAAAATTTCTAAACGACATAAAATATGAATGGTTGGATGGATTTTGTCCAAATTCAATACGAAACATCTTTTAATAATAGTGCGACTTTGTACTGACTTTTAGCAAGATATCTCGAAAATTGTGGAAGCTAGAGCACTTACGTCCATTTTTGAAAAATTTCAAAATGACATAAAATATGAATAGCTCAATGGATTTCGCCCAAATTCAATCCGAAACGTCTCTTGATAATAGTGCAGCTATGTACCAAATTTTAGTCCAATATCTAGAAAATTGTGACAGCTAGAGTGCGCACACCATTTTTTTACACCTTTTAAAATTTCTCAAAACAAAAGCACTGCATGGATTTTTTTCCAATTTAGTGACGAGCATCACCCTGTGGTCGTACAACATTATACTAAATTTGAGGTCGATATCTCTAAAATTGTGGAAACTAGAGACCAAAAATAATTTTTTGAATTTTTTAAAAATCGCGTAAAAACGAAAAAACTGTATGGATTTTTCTAAAAATTGAATCATGCTATGCGCCGTGAACCCTCTACATGTGTGACAAATTCCAGCTTGATATCTTGAGCCGTTCTCAAGTTATGAACGCTCAACCAATGTTACATACATACACACACACACACACACACACACACACACACACACACACACACACACACACACACACACACACACACACACACACACACACACATACATACATCTGGACATTCTTTCCAGTTGTGTTTTTTAGATGTTTTGGGACATTCTGAACACGTTTTCATGAACATCTCGAAAAAAAATTTTGTCACGAAAACAAAGCTTCCTCTATGAGGAAGCAATGATAATAATAATAATAATAATTATTATTATTATTCTATATATAATAATTATTATTATTATTATTATTATTATTATTCTATATATTACTAGCTGACCCGGCAAACGCTGTTCTGCCATATAATTTATTGCTAGTAAATATTTTAGTTGTTGAATAAAAAATAACGAATATACTGTGAGGGGGTTTGAATGTTTTAACGATCGATAAAATTTATCGAATGTGATCGATTAAATAGAACGATCGTTAACCGATAAAATCGAACGAATGAAACGATTTGAACGAAGGTGTGTTTGGGCTTATGCTGACGGCAATGACCGTGCGCATTGTCATTCGATAAACAAACGTAAAAACGCTAGTGACTCTTGTATTGTATTGAGAAGAAAAATGTTGCACTCCTATATCGGTGCGTAGCACTTCAGAAATATCGGTTCAATCAAGTATTTCATGGTGTATCTCGCCGGGTCGGTTGGACACCCAGGCGGATATCTTAAAGAAATCGAACGTAAGTATGAATCGAAAGTGAAATATCAAATTTGAAACTAAAAGTGTGGTGTTGTTGTGTCGCAGTTGTGTGCTAGGAATTCCTCGGACCCGATTTCGGATGCAGCTGTACCGATTACCTCAAGTACGACGACAGTGGACACAACTTATTTGCCATAGATTCCACGTGGATATCGAGCAAATACGTGAAGGTTTGACCGTGTTGGGCCGACACAACGAGGGATGGAGCGCTGTAGACGATGATTGCCGATAAAAATAAAAAAACTTGCAATTGGCTTCCGCTGAATTTTCGGCAGTGCACGAAATCTTTCTATGAGGAAGCATCTCTCGATTTATTTTATTTTATTTTTTTTAATCTTCGGCTTCCTCATAAAGAAAGTTCCGTTCACTACCGAAAAATTCAGGGGAAGCCAATTGCAAGTTTCAGCTTGCAGCTTGTTTTATGCAGGATATCCGTAGATCCTTCCCACCGTATAAAAACCGACTCGAACGTATATAAAAATTCAATGTGTCCCAAAATTCGAGCGCGTTGTTTAATTCTTATCCAATCTAGTAACAGCTTAAGCTGACGGTCAATTTGAGCGTGTGTATAAATTTGAGCACGTTCGGTCCAGTGGTTTTGAATTTTCAAGGGTTGGAACTTAGAAATTTCTAATTGCTCTAGAACTCGATCCGTTCAGCCGATCTCGGCGAAATTTGATATGTATTATAACACAATGATATCCTATACTTGCAGAGAATTATGGTTCGATTGGTTGAAGTTAACGACAAATAGAGCAAAAAAGTTGATTTTTTGAAAAATTCAAAAAGTCATAAAATCTAAAGTTATTGATGGATTCTGCTCAAATGCAATACCAACCGTTCTTGTACTTAATTCTATATGTAAAAAACTATTTAGCCGAAAATGTCAAAAATTGCGGACGCTAGCGTGGCTACAGACATTTTTTGAAAAATTCAAAACGCTGTCGAAGCCGAACAAGTGCGTCGATAATTGCGAAATTTGAAGATTACATAGATATTAGAAGGCATCACATGTGTGCAAAATTTGAGTACGGTAGCTTGAACCGTTCTCGAGTTATGAACGTTTGAATTTTAGAGGGTGGTTACATACATACACACACACACACACACACACACACACACACACACACACACACACACACATACATCCGGACATTTTTTCCGAATGTGTTTTCTAGATTTTTTAGGACATTCTGAACCTATTGACATCAAAATCTCGAAAAAAAAATTTCGGACCGTCACAAAGCTTCCTTTATGAGGAAGCAAAACCACCAAATATTCATTTTCTCACTTCAATGTATTTTATTAACGTAACTGACGTATTCATTGTTTGATCTCTTGAAAGTTAAATGTAAAGTTAAAAAAGTAATATATTTTTTATCGTAAAGTAGAAAGATGAAATAAAGAAAATCAATATTAATTTTGAAGAGTAATTAAGTAAACGATATTTTTCGTCAGTCCGTCTTTAGCCAACACAAATAAGCTCGATGCTTTGCCCACCCGAGAACATGCCACATATAATTGCCCGTGTGAAAAACATGGTGTGCCCAAGTCTAAGCCGCAATCGGACATCATTTGGCCTTGCGACTTATTGATTGTCATTGCGAATGCCAATCTAATAGGAAATTGAACGCGTTTGAATTCAATTGACACGTCTGTGGTAATCATTGGAATGCGTGGCAGCAAAACATTTTCGCCTCGGAATTTGCCATTCAAAATGGTGGCTTCGATAATGTTTTTCATCAATTTTTTTATGACCAATCGCGTGCCATTGCACAGCCGTGGTGGGTTTAAGTTCCGAAGTAAAATAACCTGAGATCCAGCTTTCAGTCGTAGAAGGTATGGTGGCATGCCTGGCAAATCCAGTGAGTTCAAAACCTCTGTTGGATAATTTACAGCTTCGTTGGCATCGCACACTGTATCGATCGATTTGTATGATACCAAGTCGCCTGGCAACGACTGCTGTATCTTGAAGTTTAAATCGTCAACGTCCACATTTTTTGCTGCCAAAATGACTCTTTCTGCCAGCCACGCATGATTTACGTATTGTGTATCGGGGAATATGCGGTCTATGAGAGCATTTTGAGAATCAACGATTGTGCAGAAATCGGTGGGCAGTTTTATGCAGCCAGTATTTTCATGGACAGCAACTTTTCCATCGCCGATTTCTAACAATTGTTCGGAGAATGTGTCAGCGGATGGATCTTGTAGCATTTGGACGCGCATGTTTATTCTTAGCTGGACCTTTTCAACAGTACACCATAGTGGCGATGATTTCAAGCAAGCGTTGATCTCATCGGCGTACGTTAAACGTGGAATGACGGGAAGTGTTTGTCGGAAATCACCTGAGAGGAGTAACAAAGTGTCGCCGAATAGTTTGGCGTTGTTTTTTATATCTTTGAGTGTTCTGTTCAACGCCTCAAGAGAATGTTTGTGTGCCATATTGCATTCATCCCAGATGATAAGTTTGCATTGTTTCAGCACTGTGGCCATGGACGATTGTTTTTTTATGTTGCACACTGCGTGTGGGTTATTTTGAATATTCAAAGGTAGCTTAAATGCTGAATGTGCTGTTCTGCCTCCATCCAATAAAGTTGCTGCAATGCCAGATGATGCAACGGCCAATGCGATGCCATTATTTGATCGTATTTCGGCGAGGATTAGCGAAATGAGGAATGTTTTGCCAGTTCCACCTGGTGCATCCAAAAAAAAAGAATCCACCTTGTCCCACCGAAACTGCCAGCATAATGCGGTCGTAAATGATTTTTTGTTCATGAGTCAGTAGTGGGACATTGCGGGTAACAATCGCTGCCATTTCTGCAGTATTGTACTGCAGTTCACGATTCATTTCGTTGTTCATTAAATCAGATGCATTTCGATTTGGCGAACGCATACCAAAATGACTGAGTTGTAAATTGGCAATGACAACGCAAAGATCCTCGATAGCAATCAATGCTTCATTGTACATAGCATCGCTGAATGTAATCGTTAGATCGTTGCACTGTGTACGAATTCGGTGCAATATATCGTCAGTCATTGAATCTTTGTGTTTATCCCACAACGTGTCTGCTCGTCCTGGGAAACATGTAGTCAACACTACAGCGAATAGTAGACGAATTTGTGTTGCTGTACAGCCCAATGCTGCTTCGGCAAGCATATCGTCCCAATGATTGTCGTCTTCGAGCAAGCCGAGTGCAAGGCATGCATCTTTATACGTTGGATACTGTTGTCCATTCACTTTGCGTATATCTTGAAATGACAATGGGCCGGTGACATTCACCAACAACAGTCGCAGATAGAAGCACTCAGTCTGCCTTGGATTGACTGTATATACTCGGCCCAAAGTATTTGATTTGAATCGGCCCGGGCACGCATCAATTGGTGTGCCTTGCTTGCGGGGCATCCATATTTTTGTTTGATTCCATGTGAAATAGTGTGGTACTTCGGCATAGAGTAGTGTCCGTGCAAAGGCACCAAAAGTATCCGCACGATTACACAATTCGAAAAATTCGGTGATTGTAGTTTTTGGTGGATTCATGATACGCTCAATTGCTGTCTCGTTGGTGAAAAATACGGGCTTGCCATTTTCAAGATGGACGGCTAAATGTATAACTGCTGGATCCCGTTCATGAATTGGGAAACCAAAGATACGCCAGACAGTTTCATTAGAGCTGATGTATCGTCCAATTTGGTAGCGCATTATTTCGTCGTTGTCATTAAATCGAAGAGCATTCACATCAGTATTCTGAATTTGAAACACAGCCATATCGCTGCCTTTATTCACATACTTGCAAATACATTTGATCGACTTTACCGAACTGCAGAACTCAACATTAATATGAGCATTGAATGTCTTGCTCAGCAGAGGCGAATATGGTACCACCCAACGATTGTCAATGTCAACCTCTGCGTCGTTGATCCTTAGCGTAAACGATTTCCCGCCATTATCAGTATTTCTTCGACGGTATTTTGGATATCCGTTGACGTTTGTGATCGTGTCGTTGGTGAAATCTTTAGGAAAACGCTTTGTACATTTGCCATCTGCCATGCAAGGCGACAAACGATTCAGAACACCGCATGGACCATGAATCATGTTTGTGGTAACAATAACGAATAGTAGTCGATCAGTAGACGGATCTGGGATTTCCGCGAAAATTACACTATCAATTTCCTCAGGGCGTATTTTGTCGACTAACCAAATCGAAATGTGAGCATGAGGTAATCCTCGCTTTTGCCATTCAACCGAATACATCCAGCAACGTGTGGGACCGAATACGCGTAATTTTGTAATGAAGCTCATTAAAGACTTCAATTTTTGTTTGAACACACGTGCTGTAATGTCATGACAATGGATTGTGTTTTGGCCTGGCAATAGCAAAGATGTAATCTCCTGCCACTTTGGATTACATGTAAACGTGATAAATAAACATGGTCGTCCGCACTCGCGCACGAAAGTCATAGCATCCTGTATGTATTCTTGCATATGACGTGGACTGCCCACGTACGATGATGGTAGAATGATGGAGTTACCAATTTCGGCGGTGTCGGCGTTGCTCATGATAGCGTCTCGCAGGTGAATGTATTCTTCCGCACGCAGCTTCTGTTGATTGTGTCGTAGGAATCGCAGTCGTTCGCTCTCTACCTTCACGTACATGTCGACCATGAACTGTTGGCACAGCTCACGACATCGCAGAATGACGTTGTCCTGACCGCGTCGAATCATGAAATAATACGCATAAAAATCCATCGAGCTCACTTTCTTGTTTGTTTCGAATCCTGTAACAACACACTCATAAATATAAATTCCAAATGAGTGATGATAAAGTACCTGTGGCGGGATCTCGTTGTTTTATGTTTATGCAATATCCGTCTTGTCCCTTCCAGAAAATTAGCGGATATTGGAGAGCGCCGTATGAACGGTGTGTGTCGGCGATGAACTCCAGATTATTGTTCCTTCTTCTAATCACAATTTCTCGCGTCGCTGTGCGATCACCAACCATGATTCCAGCAACGTCGTCAACAACAGGCGCATTAAATCTACGCACGTGCTCTCCACCTGGTGTTTTATCTGGATTGATGACAATAGCGGGATGGTCACTGTTCAGTTCGTGCATGTGTGATTTGAAGAATTTCAATAATTCATTGTTCTCATTTAATAGGGCTTCCAGCTCGCCGACGATGCGCCTGGCTTCAGGTGAATTGAGGTTATTGTAGCCGCAACGTGCATCCACGGGATTGGCGAGTGCGCGATCGGCGTTCCCACGATTGATGTCCTCACCGCCCATGAAGTAGATTTGTAAAAATTTATATGATTCGTTTGGCATTGGCAACAATGAGCCCCCTTTGTGGTACACTTGGCCCTTGATTTTGAACGTTGAATTGAATTGTTGACCATTTACCGCAGTATTGTGTACTATTTATGTTGCTCCAAACGATGCCATTTGGAAGCATGAATTGAATCTGCGAATGGACTTCAGGAACAGGTTCGAATCTGGATGCGTGCCGATGAGCAAGCCGTTCAATGGTTCTGGTGGTGTCTCAATTTCTGGTAGTTGCACTTTTCCTGATGCGCAACACATGCCGGCTGACTCATGTTTGAATTTGAGCGCATGACAATGGGGACACTCTTTGTCCATAGCACCAGTCAGCAGTTTCGGATGAGCGGAATATTTAATATCTGGCTCGTACTCGAATGCGAGAGGAAGGAATGAAGCAGGTGTAAATGCTCGATGTACTTGCTTGTATTGCCGGTCATTTGCTCTGCGTCTGGCAATTACGAACCTGCGCGCTTGTCTCTGTTCCAGTTGTCGTTGTTGATGTCGTTCGGTTCGTGCCTCTTGTGATTGAGATGCACGTAATTGCGACATGCTCACACGCACATTTTGGTTATCTTGTTGGATTTGTTCGTCTGTTCTTTCTGCTCTACTATTTCTCATGTTTGTTGCTTTATTCGTTCGACGGCCCAAACGGGCCCCCTTGCGTCTTGCTGGCATTGTTCAGTGTAACACACACACAAATAGACCAATTATATTGTACCTATATTGTACTTACTCACAGTCAGGAAATACGTATACGTTTCTTGTAAATTAAAATAAATCTTGAAAAGTTATGCTCGCACTGCGTTGTGATACATAACAAATGCAGAATAAAATGTCAAATGTCATGTGACG
>CAXAQZ010000938.1:0-22301 GCA_963971145.1 Sussaba pulchella
ATTTTGAGTGATTTGGCTAGAGAGGCTCTTTCAGCCGAGGCCAGGTACTTTTGCTTGTGAAACCGTTTTTCAAGTTCGGCTATCTGGAGTCTCGTGAAACTTGTCCGAGGCTTCTTTCGTTTGGGTGGCGTTCTGTTTTGATAAGGATGACCGATTCGCCTTGGAAACGCCCCAGCTCCTGCAAGCGAAACACATAAATCGTCAAATTTCGTTAGAAATATTTATATTTGGATTCATATATAGGGGATTATGCCTCAATTCAAACAGATTAAAACCCTTCAGGAACAGAACATTCTGAGGAACAGTCGGCATTTCTCTCAAATTGGGGTAGCCTATAAACGTTCTCAATTTCTTCTAAAATTTTCCGATATTCCTATGCCTTTTGAAAAGTTGGAAAAATAATAAAAACCAAAAAGATCAGGCATGCAAATATTTTCGAATTGATTTATTTTCGCATCATATTCTGTATAGAAAGGAAAAGTGTCTATATATCTCTAGAATAGCGTCGTTATTGCTAATATTCATCAAAAAAATTTTTATATCGAAACTATGAAAATTCGAGCACTCCTTTATCGTTGCAATGTTATCTTGTTCAAAAAAGAATTACCAAGTAAACCGTTCTCATAACTAAATTTTATCTCGATTTTTTTTACATCCTATATCGGGTTTTTTCTGTTCAACGTTCCCTCGCAAACGTTTCTATTACATTTCATTAGAAATTTGGTGGTGGTGGAAAAGTTTTGGATCAAATCCGATGATGTTGAAACAATTTCTAAAATTCAAAATTAGAGAGATCAGGCGATCGAACAATTTGAAAATTGATGTTTCCCTTTTTTAATCCCGTATGAAAACAATGTTGTTACTATGTAACTTCAGAATAACATTTATCTTAATAGCTCATTCGTCTTATTCTTAATTTTAGTTTTTCAAAACTATGGAATATTAAAAAATCGTAAATCAAAACCATATCGTCATGTTGGAAAAACACCGAAAAATAAATGATTCTTACGAAAGAATAGTTAGTTTATTTTTTGGGTTGGATAACGATTTTCCAGAATTGTTCTTGAACAATTTTTGTCTTTTTTGTTTAGCTAGTCTCACAATGTTTTTCACTTGAACTGTACGTGAATCTTATCCAATACTCATCATATAAAAGATTCAAGCGCCGACTGGTGCCTTCGGCCACATAAGATGTAGGCATATCCAAACGAAAACGAGAAAATAATTCGACTGAAACTAGAAAAACATAGAAACTTGGGCCGCTATTCAATATTTCGAATATGTATTAACGTACTGTCGTAGATGTGAACGGTCAATCGGCTTGCGCTTAAACGTTGCACATAAGTTCAATCTAATGAATGCAATAAAGCAACTACGTATGCCGCGATCTACGATAAATCCCATTTGGAGAAATACAGCAGAATGACTCTCCCGGGAAAGCTTTAAAAACTCCCAACTGCAAAAAAATCTCGGACGCGAAAAAAAACAAAACTTAAAAAAAAATATATTATGAAAAGTATCTTATAAAAAAATATTTCCAATAAAATAAATTGAAAAACAATAAAAGAATTCAAGGCGTGGCCTTAGTTGATTCATAGTTTAATTTATAATCGGTCATTTCGATAAATTCAATATTTCGAATCATAGTAATTTCTTTACTTCTCTTAATTCAGTCGGAAGACGCCTTTTTTCACATCGTCAACTATTTATATTCCATATCATCTTTATGTTTAATTAATGACGTCTCTCGACTGATTTGCGAGAAGTAAAAAAATTATTACTGTAGGAATCGGAAAAACGACGATAGCGCCACGATTGATCGAGCGTTTCGGCAATCGCGATCGGAGCGCGCGTGATCAGTCTAGTCTCAAAGTTGTGTTGGTTACGAGTGGCGCGAATGGTCTGTCGACCTAACGTTGTAAAGCTGTTTCGTAATAATTATCAGTTATAATAAAGTTTTCTACCCTCCACTATCGTCTCAAAACGTCATGAGTTCGCCCATTAACCTCGCGTCCGTTCCAACACCACCAGGAACAAAATAATAGCCCATACATTTGGGGGCTCAGCCGGGATAACGCGTGAAGGTATAGCGACAGTTTAGAAAAGTGCGAAATAAAGACAAAAGACGTAAGAATAAAGATTAAATACGAAAGACTAAAGACGAAAGACGTAAGAAGAAAGATTAAAGACGAAAGACTAAAGACGAAAGGCATAAGAAGAAAGATTAAAGACGAAAGACGAAAAACTAAAGACGTAAGAAGAAAGACGAAAGACGTCAGACGAAAGAACAAAGAAGAAAGACGAAAGACACATAGACAAAAGACGGTTACGACGAAAAAAAAAAACGAAAAAGAACGTGTTGAAACGTGGTAGCAACCGCGTGTCAAACGTACAAAAACAAAGACATTAACAGCAAAATGTTAAACCCGAAGAAATGTACGACGAAAACGTTGAAAGAAGTGCTGGCGTCCTTAAACCTATCGACAGCTGGCAATAAGTCAGAGTTGTTGCTACGTTTGTCGAAAGCCGAGGGTTTCGATATGTCGACTCTGGAAGAAGCCGGAGAGCATCCCGAAACAAATCAGGAAGAACACGCGACGAAGGTGCCACTTCGACACAATTCATGTTGGAGCTGTACAGAAGAGAAAAAGAACTTGCCGAACGCGAAATCGCGTTGCTACGACGAAAGCTCGAGATCGCGCAAATTGGGCAGGTGAACAACGAGGCTCGAGGCACGACGAGCGGGCAGCCAAGGTCCGCGGTGACCTCCAGCGGAACGCTTGTTC
The DNA here is from genome assembly GCA_963971145.1 of Sussaba pulchella. Lineage (NCBI taxonomy): Eukaryota > Metazoa > Arthropoda > Insecta > Hymenoptera > Ichneumonidae > Sussaba > Sussaba pulchella. The sequence continues at coordinate 2,787 of CAXAQZ010000938.1, forward strand.
GCAACGATCAAGGCCCCATGCGCATGAGTCTATCGATGCTCGCAGATTTGCTGAGTTTCTCTGATGGAAACACCGAAGCGTACGAGGGATGGGAGAGGCAAGTGCTTTTCCTGAAAGAAGCGTATCGATTAGACGAGGATGCGACGAAAATATTAATCGGGATGAGGCTGAAAGCGAGAGCGATATATTGGTTTCACTCTAAGCCTGAGTATATCCAAATGACGACGAACGAACTGTTGCGTGAGCTGCGTGAAATGTTTTTCCAACGCTCAAAGAGAATCGCTGTGAGACGACGTGTTGAGGAGCGTACTTGGAAGAAGATGGAGACTTTCAACGATTACGCACACGAGAAGACTATCTTAGCGAACAAGTTGGGGTTGTCGGAAGAAGATATATTGCAATACATCGTTGACGGTATTCCCGATTCCAACCTGTGCGACGCCGCGCGCATTCACGGATTTACGACGAAAGCAGAGCTTCTCCAGGCCTTCAAAGAAATATCGCTGCGCGATCGCAGCGACACGACGAGAAGTGCGACGAAGACACCGGCGAAAAGTGAATCGAACCGATCGCGTGGAAAACGCGAAACAGTGCCAAGTGTGAATAAAAAAGATCGAGCTGTTGCACAGCGCTGTTTCAATTGTGGTGCGCGGGATCACGTAATCCCAAAGTGTCCGTCGAAAGAATTAGGTCGAAAGTGTTTCAAATGCGAAAAGTTCGGACATATCGCGGCGGCATGTCCCGGTGCGGGTGGGGCGAAGAGAACGTGCGTACTTGCAGACACTTCGACGGAAAACCAAAAGCAAGCGAAACGCGTTGCGGTGAATGGAATGATTGTGGATGCGATTATCGACACTGCGAGCGATATCACAATTATACGAGAAGATCAGTACGTCGAGTTGGGTAAACCGAAACTCGTGGGTAAACCGACGCCATTCCGTGGCGTTGGGAAAGAAGTAAATAAGACGGTCGGGTTCTTTAACGCGACGATGGAAATTGACGATCACAAATACGAGGTTCGGTTGTACGAGGTCAAAAAAGAATTGCTAGACCACAAACTCCTGATCAGTACCGATTTTCTCGATTGCGTTAAGCTTTTCCGATCCCGCGGAATTTGCAAGATTGAACCGTTAGACGATGTCAATGACGAGAATGCGAGTGTGCCCGAAGTTTTGCGAATTCAAGCGATCGCAACGAACGACATCGACACAGCTGATTTGTCAAATGTTTGTGTGCGCGAAAATCGAGATAAGATTGCGAGTATGATTGAAAAGTACAAGCCGGAAAGACGTCGCGAAGTGGGTGTTAGCATGACGATTGTTTTGAAAGACGACGTACCGATATATCAGCGAGCGCGTAGGCTGAGCGAAGCGGAAAAGTGCGAGGTAAACGAACGAATACCTACAAGATCGGATGACGGACGGGATCGTTCGCGAATCGCATTCCGATTACGCTAGCCCGATCGTCATAGTTAAGAAAAAAGATGGTTCGAGTCGTTTATGCGTTGATTATCGGTTGTTGAACCAAAAGATTATTAAAGATCGCTACCCACTCCCGCTTATCGAAGATCAACTTGATCTATTACAAGGTGCGAAAGTTCGCACGACGCTAGATTTGCGGAATGGATTTTTCCACGTCCAAGTCGAAGAGGCGAGCAGGAAATACACGTCGTTTATTGTCCCCGACGGACAATATGAGTTTTGCAGAGTTCGGACTCTGTAATTCACCTGTAGTTTTTCAGACATTTATTAACGCTGTTTTCCGAGAGCTGATTAAAGAGCGCGTTGTACTAACGTACATGAACGATTTGATAATTCCCTCAAAAGACGATGCGAGTGGAATCGAGAACCTCGAACGCGTGTTTCGAGTTACGAGCGAAGCGGGTTTGATTTTAAAATGGTCGAAGTGTAATTTTTTGCAGCGCGAAGTAGAATTTTTGGGTCACGTGCTTGGTCACGGTCAAGTACGACCATCGGAGAGAAAAACAGAAACCGTGCGTAAATTTCCGGAATTAACAAGCGTCAAACAAGTCCAAGCGTTTTTAGGGCTTACAGGTTATTTTTGAAAATTTATTCCCAAATATTCTCTGATAGCTCGTCCGCCGACAAATCTCTTGAGAACCGGTGTAAAATTCCGATTTAAAGACGACGAAAGAAATGCTCTTGAGAATTTAAAAATCGCGTTGACAACTCGCCCAGTTTTGAATTTGTATAAGGTGAACGCTGAAACCGAATTGCATACAGACGCGTCAAAACACGGTTATGGCGCGGTATTAATTCAAAAGAATGCAGACGACGACAAGTGGCATCCAGTGTATTTTGCGACCGGCAAGACGAGCGCAGCTGAGGAAAAATATTTTAGTTACGCGCTGGAATGTTTGGCGATCGAGAAATCTTTGAAAAAGTTTCGAGTTTATCCGTTAGGGATAGAATTTGAGATCGTGACTGATTGTCGCGCGTTTGCGCTTACGATGAAAGAGAAAGATATCTGTTTGCGCATAGCGCGGTGGGCTTTTTACTTGGAAGATTTCAATTATAAAATCGAACATCGCCCAGGTCGAAACGTGACGCACGTCGACGCTCTCAGTAGGAATCCGTTGCCTACTTGTCTGCTGATCGACGAACGTGAAGACGGTCTAGCAGCGAGACTGAAGAAAGCGCAGCGTGAAGACGAAGAGCTAAAGAAAATTGTCGAAGACGTCGAGAACGGATTCAAGACGGGATACGTCATGCGCGGAGGAGTTCTCTTCAAAGAAGTTGACGACGACATACGTTTGATGGTTCCTCGATCATTGTGTTCGACTATTATCAAACGTGCTCACGAAAAGGGACACTTTTCAGTAGCCAAGACGAAAGCGATTATGATTAAAGATTATTGGATTCCAGGGTTGCGCGAAAAACTAGAGAAGATAATACGAAATTGCGTCGATTGCATCGTAGCAGAGCGTAAGCAGGGAAAGCAAGAAGGTTATCTCAACGCCATCGCGAAAGGGATCACGCCATTAGACACTTTCCACATTGACCACCTCGGTCCATTACCATCAACGAAGAAGAGCTACAGGCACATTTTGGTCGTCATTGATGGATTCACGAAGTTCACCTGGCTTTACGCAACGAGATCTACGACAGCGCTCGAAGTCATCGATCGTCTGAGCAAGCAAGCTGCAGTTTTTGGCAATCCTCATCGGATAATATCCGACGGTGGTACCGCGTTTACCGCGAAAGAGTTCGAAGACTATTGCAAGAAAGAAGAGATTGAGCACGTTTTAATGACGACAGGAATACCCAGAGCCAATGGTCAGGTCGAGAGGGTTAATCGGACATTACTTCCTCTGATCTCCAAGTTGACAGCACCGAGAGTAGGAGAATGGTTTCGATACTTAAGTCTAGCGCAGCAGTATCTGAATACATCTTTCCATCGCAGCATCGGATCCACGCCTTCCCCAGTGATGTTCGGAGCACGTCCTCGTTTACGAGAAGATGTGTCGCTTCGAGAGATGGTAGAAAAGGAATTTATCACGTCATTCGAAGAAGAGCGTGACGAGGTACGATGCCAAGCGAAGGAACGAGTTCAAAAAATCCAGGAGGAAAACAAAAAGAGTTACAACAAAAAACTAAAGAAGGCGAAAACGTACAAGGAGGGTGACTTGGTCGCTAGTAAGAGGACACAGCAGGGTCCAGGGCTGAAGTTTGCGTCGAAATTTCTCGGTCCATACGAGATCAGTCGCGTATTGCGTAATGATCGATATCTTGTTCAAAAGGTTGGAGAACACGAGGGCCCTAACCAAACTTTAACAGCCGCCGATCACGTGAAGCCATGGGTTGACTACGCTGATTCGGAGGACGACGCAGGCGACATTGAAGAGCCACATCCGAGGGCGGATAAAGAGATTCAGGACGGCCGAGTGTAGGAATCGGAAAAACGACGATAGCGCCACGATTGGTCGAGCGTTTGGGCAATCGCGATCGGAGCGCGCGCGACTGTGTTCAGTTGGGTGGGTAAAAAAAAAACTTTTTTTTTCTTTTTGAATGTCACTCACGAAAACTAGTTCCTAGGTACCTCTCCAAAGTACTTACTGAGTATAAGCTCTTAATATTAATGGGAAGAACTGGCTCATCGTCGTTTTCCATTTTCAATGTAGTCTCATATAAAAATGGTCATAACTTATCACCAATAAATTGTTAAACCAGTTTCATCGAGAACGTTTATAGGAAATTAAACGCTCTACAAAAATGGTCTCTTATACTTTTTTCATCAATCGAACCATTTAAAAGATATTCAAGGTCAAAGATTGAAGAATTTATTATAAAAATAACTTTTTGTTTTGAATTTTGTAACTTACTAAAAAATAATTATTGTCAAATGGGTATCAACTATTTCTGTAGGAAATTAAACGTTCTACAAAAAAGGTCTTTTACGGTTAATCGATTACTCAAACCATTCAGAAGATATTCGCATTAGAATTTCAGTAAGCATTGGAATAAGAGATCATTTTTGTAAAGCGTTCAATTTCCTATGAATATTCATGATGAAACTGGTTTAACAATTTATTGGTGATAAGATATGACCATTTTTATATGAGACTACATTGAAAATGGAAAACGACGATGAGCCAGTTCTTCCCATTAATATTAAGAGCTTATACTCGGTGAGTACTTTGGAGAGGTAGCTAGGAACTAGTTTTCGTGGGTGACATTCAAAAAAAAAAAAAAGTTTTATTTTGACCCACCCTAGTGTTCAGTCTAGTCTAAAGGTTGCGTTGGTTACGAGTGACGCGAATGGTCTGTCGATCTAACGTTGTAAAGCTGTTTCGTAATAATTATCAGTTATAATGAAGTTTTCTACATTCCACTATCGTCTAAAAACGTCATGAGCTCGTCCATTAACCTCGCGTCCGTTCCAACACCACCAGGACCAAAATAATATCCCATACTACGATTTAAAATATTGATTTCACCGGGATGACCGATCATAAATTAAACTATGAATGAACTAAGGAGATGCCTTGAATTATTTCATCCTTTTTAAATTTATTTTGGTAAAAATATTTTTATGTAACATACTTTTTATAATATATGTTTCTTCAAGTTTTGTTTTTTTTTTTTGCGTCCGAGTTTTTTTTGCAGTCGGGAATTTAAAAAAAATGTTTAAAACATAAGTTAAACATGAATGTAAACTCACGATTCCTGTGTTTTGCTGTGATTTCGAGGGGGAGCCACTACCGTTGAATTCCGGAAACAGCAAATAGAAGCGAGTCATGCCAACAAACATTTTCATTGTCAAACAACTATTTTGAACAATATTTTTAGGTTCCAGAACGATATAGGTTATCTGTTCTTCCAATCTAAGTAATGATAAATATTGTAGACTCGATGAGTCTCATCGTTAAGATTTTTTCTCAGTATTAATATTGTGTTGATCGAAATTCAGAGGTTGTACAGAATAAATCTGAAAAAAACCTAAGATTTATTTTGTACAACCCCTGAATTTCAATCAATGCAAAATTGACACTGCAAAAAAATTTTATTGATAAGATTCATCGAGTCCACAATTTTTGACATTGCTTAGATTGGAAGAACAGATAACCGATATCATTGTGAAAAATGAAACTATTTCCCAAATCAGTTGTTCGATAATTAAAATGCTCGTCGACACGACTTTCTTTTACTTGCCGTTTCCGGAATTCAACGGTTGTGACTTCCCCACCAAATCGCAGTGAAACACAGGTATCTTGAGTTTACATTTACGTATAACCGCTGAATTCGAATAATTTTCAAGTATATACTGTAAAACATCCTTATCGATGAGGTCCATCGAGTCCTCTTCGGGCGATGGTTGAAGTAGTCGTTCGATAATAAATTAACATTCTTGGACAACCGCTGAGGTCCAATCAATTCGAAGTTAACCCTGTAAGACATCTTATCGATGAGGATCAATAAGTTTTCTTCGATGAAAATGGTTGTTCGACAATGAATTCACATCCTTGTACAAAAATCTAATCTGAAAAAAAAAATTTCTATTATGCTTACCGTTAAGGGGGCACATCTGTGTAGATTGCCGAAAAAGTAGGTAAATTTTGGGAATTATTATCTCGAAAACTGTATGTCCGATTCAATCCAAGTTCGTTTTATTTGAAAGTATATACACTCAGGTATGTTGACGATTTTTCATATAAATATATAGCGAGTTCCCGAACTTCAAACCCGTTTATTCCGAAATACGCTTTTCAAAGTCGGTTCCCACTTTTTTTAGATAACGGATTGACCGATTCCTTTAAAATTTAGACACAATATGCACGAATAGGTTATGAAGTTCGGCACGTAGGATTTTTTTAAGCTCATGTATTTTTTTTTATCAACCAAAAAAGGTCGTAAACTGAGGTTAAAAAGTGGATTTCAATTTCAATCAAGCGTCATTTTGTGAAAAAAAATAAAAAAGATTAAATCGTACGTGCCGAACAGCTCAAGACGTTACATTTTAAGAATCTTCTTGAAATTTTTGTTTTAGACCAACCGACTGCGAGAAAAAGTGGGAACCGCAAACCGTGCCGTCGACAAAGTTGTTTTACGCCGGCCAAAATAACAGCGCTCCCATTCAGTATGTATTAACATAAAAAATCGTCAACATACCTCAATGTTAATACTTTTAAATTGAACCAATTTGGATTCAATCAGACGAATAGTTTTTGACATAATAATTCCCAAAATTCACCTGATTTTCCGGCAATCTACACAGATGTACCCCCTTAAGCTTGACACTGGCGAAAAGCGGGGGGGGAGGACGCAAACGTCATTTGCCGTTCCCGTTGGATTGACGGGAGCGGGGTTTCGGTGTCCGATGTCGAGGAGTCGGTGCTGGTTGCGGGGGGAGCCCAATGATGGCTCGGACGGTTGGTGTTGGTGGTAGGAAGCGGGCTTCTTCCTTTGGAGTGTGACGACGCCGGTGTAAATCGCGGTCGAGTTCGTCGTCGTTATCGTCGTGTAGAATCGGAGGCTAACGACGGAGGTTTCGGAGCCGTAGCTTTTTCAGCCAGGGTTACCGTCGTTTAGCAGCGGAGGCTAACGACGGAGGTTTGGTAGCCGTAGCTTGTTCAGCCAGGGTTACCGTCGTTTAGCCGGGATTGCGACTAGTGGCCAGTTGGCCGGAGCTTGGTCAGCCCGGGTTCCTACGTTTTCGGAAGTCCTAAAAAGGACTGATACCGAGTTCGGAAACGAACTGTTTGTAGTTGAACGGTAGCTTTGCAGCCACGTTCGTACGTCGGATAGAGTCCTGAAAAGAACTGTCGGAGGAGTTCGGAAACGAACTGTTTGGTTGGTAGGTCGGTTGTAGCTCCGCAGCCACAGGTCCGTCCATGACGAAGTCTTGAGAAAGACTGGGTAGTAGCTCGGAAACGAGCTGGCGAGAATGCGAGTCGGTCGTAGGTTCGCAGCCACAGGTCCGTCCGCGATGAAGTCTTGAGAAAGACTGTGTGGTAGCTCGGAAACGAGCTGGCGAGGATGCGAGTCGGTTGTAGCTTCGCAGCCACAGGTCCGTCCGCGACGAAGTCTTGAGAAAGACTGTGTAGTAGCTCGGAAACGAGCTGATAAGAAGTGAATGGGCATAAGGGAAGGCAAGACAAACCATAAGGTTTAGATTACGACTTTTATTAGTGTTCTAGCACCTCTCGGCACCAGTCCCTAAAAGCGACTGAGTTGTTGGAGAAGTACCTATTCGGCACTAGTCTCCGAAACGACTGAGGTTTGGGCGACGCAGCGCCTTCTTTCATAGTCACCGGCTTGTGCCTGATTGGCCGCGGGTCGCGGAGAAGGGAGGTCGCGGCGCGCGACGCGTGACGTCGCGGGGAGACGTGGTGATTGGCGCGCTGGTCGCGGTTGACGGGGGTCGCAGCGCGCGACGCGTCACGTCGTGGGGAGACGTGGTGATTGGCGCGCTGGTCGCGGCTGGTTTTACATTATGAGTATCATATGGATATAGGTATATATGGGGTATTCCTGGGAATTTCGGCCACTTCGGACAGTTGGGTCGAAATTTTTGCCCCCCAATTTTTTTCATTAATATGTGTTTAAAATAAAGAGACACCTATTTCGGCGTTTTTTATTTTGAGCCCCCACTTTTGAAATACAGTCAAATGAAGTTTTTGAAGTATTGACCACATTCGGTCATTCAAATCGATATATCTCAGCAACGGTTAGTGATAACTCAAAAAAACATCGGTGTTTTTTTTTCGTTTTTGAACGCTCTATACATTGAAAACATTGACGATTATGTTGCACAAATTCAACAATTATTTATAAACAATTTAAAATTAAAAATATAATACAACAAAAATTGTACCCTTAATTTTTAAAATGTATTTTTTTTTTAATTCCTTGAACAAAAAAGAAAATTTAGCCACCTTGAACTTTTCGGGCCGACGCTTCGTTCGGGAGTTATAGATTTTTTTGTCACAAAAAACCCGTAAATGTTTACCCGGTTGTTGAGAATAAAAGCTATAACTTTCGAACGAAACGTCGGCCCAAGTCCGGCCGGGTATCAAAATTTTTCTTTTCGTCCAAGGAATTTGAAAAAAAATCAATTTCAATAATTATGGGTACTTTTTTCTTCATGCAATTTTTTACTAATAAAATACGTATATTTACCTGTTTTTTATGACAAAAAAAGCTATAACTTTCGAACGAAACGTCGGCCCAAGTCCGGCCGGGTCTCAAAATTTTTCTTTTCGTCCAAGGAATTCGAAAAAAAATCAATTTCAATAATTAAGGGTACTTTTTTTTTCATGCAAATTTTTACTCATAAAATACGTAAATTTACGGGTTTTTTGTGACAAAAAAATCTATAACTTCCGAACGAACCGTCGGCCCAAAAAGTTCAAGGTGGCTAAATTTTCGTTTTTGTTCAAGGAATTTAAAAAAAAATACATTTCAAAAATTAAGGGTACATTTTTTGTTGTATTTCATTTTTAATTTTGAATTGTTTATAAATAATTGTTGAATTTGTGCAACATAATCGTTAATGTTTTCAATGTATAAAGCGTTCAAAAACGAAAAAAAAACACCTGTGGTTTTTTGAGTTATCACTAACCGTTGCTGAGATATATCGATTTGAATGACCGAATGTGGTCAATACTTCAAAAACTTCATTTGACTGTATTTCAAAAGTTGGGACTCAAAATAAAAAACGCCAAAATTGGTGTCTCTTTATTTTGAACACATATTAATGAAAAAAATTGGGGGGCAAAAATTTCGACCCAACTGTCCAAAGTTGCCGAAATTCCCAGGAATACCCCATATGTAGTATTTTATATAAGTATTAGATGGGTAAAAACATATAAATTAAATAAAAAGGTACTGTCGAGGGGAAAGCTGAAATTGGCGTAAAACGAATCCCCCCCCCCCCCCGGCAGTGGTCTTTTTCTTTAGTTTTTTTGTTTTTTTGATTGTTAGTGTGAAGGAGTGATATTACGTAGGTACACATTTTTTCCTTAACAGCTAAGTTCTTAAAATTACGTGAGGTAATACAGCTTGCACCGCCGTACTTCTGGTTATTTTCTCCGTGATCGGAAATTGTAACGGGGTTTTGGGGAAGGGGAACGTGACGGTTCGCCGCTTGGGGCAGGCGATGGTCGTCGTGATAGACTTCCTCGGTGGGTTTGATGGTTCGACGACGGCTTTTCAGCCGTTTCATTTGTTGTTTCTGGTGGTGATGATTCTTGTGGACAGCTTTTCAGCCGTGGAGATGAAGATTTACCCGGACAGCTTTTCAGCCGTGGGGATGATGATTCTCCTGGACAGCTTTTCAGCCGTGGGGATAATGATTCTCCTGGACAGCTTTTCAGCCGTGGACATGACGTTTTACCCGGACAGCTTTTCAGCCGTGGGGACGATGATTCTGCTTTTTCCCCATCGCTGTCGGAACCATTGTGTATTGTGGCCGGGCTGGATCCACGTGTGTCCTTCGGCGGGGATGCAGCGCTTGCCGTAGGGCTTGGCAAGGCCACCCGGGGAGGTCGGTGGACCGGTTTCAACTGGTTCCCGTGCATTTTGATGACACGGTTTTCCTTGCGAATGAGGTACATGTTACCTCCCTGGACGCTTTGAACGAGGAACGGGCCTTCCCATGTTGGGGCAAGGCCGGCGTGGATCCCTTCAATCGCGTTAGGAAAGATATGTGTTTTGCTGTGGACGGTGTCTCCAGGTTTATACCTTCCGGCATATGTCTGCTGGTATTTTTCCTGTTGTTTCCGTATTTCTGTCGGAACCATTGTGTATTGTGGCCGGGCTGGATCCACGTGTATCCTCCGGTGGGGATGCAGCGCTTGCCGTAGGGTTTGGCAAGGCCACCCGGGGAGGTCGGCGGGCCGGTTTCAACTGGTTCCCATTGTGAAGATGGAGACGTAGGCCTTTTTCGATTTCCTGATTCCTTCTTTCCGTGGGGTTGGCACGCGGGTGGTATATGGGAGTGGTCCAATGCTGTGTTGGCCATTCGTCACATGCCTCTAACCACTTTTTTCCGGTGAACTGCGGCGGACAAGATGGCTTTAGGGTACCCCCAACGAGAAAAAAATTCGTTTTCGAGGAGGTGTATAATTTTCTGGGCTTCCGAGGATCCGAGAGGGAACGCCTCGATCCATCGTGAATAAAGATCGGTGACTACCAGTAGGAATCGCTTTCCAGCCGTAGTTCGCGGGTAGGGGCCCATGAGGTCCACCGCGATGGTCTCCCAGGCCGAGCGTGGTCGATGTGGCTTGAGTACGTCATTTTTCAGAGGTCTGGTCGTCTTGGTGCAGTTGCAGAGATGACACTCCCGTACGTAGGCTCGAACCTCTCATCGCATCTCCTTCCAGGTGTAGTAAACTTGTGTGGCCCGGAGTGTTCCATCCGAACCTGGATGTCCCGCGAGGACGTTGTCGTGGTAATCGTGTTTATCTCCCTATAGTCGACGCAAAATCGTGGCTGACCATCCTTTTCTTTAACGATTACAATCGGTGAATTGTAAGGAGACGAGGAGGGTTCGATGACGCCGTCGTTTAGCATCGTGTTGATTTGTTCGGAAATTATTTTCCGTTTTTCTTCGGAGTATTTACACGGAGGGACTCGAGACGGAATATCGTTTCGAAGTCGGATCGTATGTTCGGTGGTTTGCGTTTGGCAAAGTTGCCCACGCTGCTTGAATATTGGTGCAAACTGTTAGACCAATTCTTGAAATGGTGGTTTGAATTCGTCGGGGAATTCTTGATGTATTTGTGTGAAATCAACGCAGTCCACGGCGGGTGGAACTGGAGCGTCGATAAGTCGTACGGTGAATCTTTTCCTAATCCGAGGTAGATGGTTCCACTTGATAGTTCGAGGATGGCATTTTGTGACACGAGTCATGGGTAACCGAGAACAAGAGGCTCTCGAATGGTTGGCGCGATCCAGGCTTCCAGTGTTACGGAATTCCCGTTGATTTCCATCGTAACCATCGTTTTAACTTGTAGTGTCATCGATGTTCGCTCTCCCGCGAGGTTTGCGGAAGATGTGATTTCGTCTATCCGATGATTTTGCGGTAGCAATTCTGGGCGGATGAAACAATCGGTCGAGAAACAGTCGATGGCAGCGTGTACTTCGTTTCTTTCCATGGTTACTAGGATGTGGGGTAAGTCCCTTTGCTGGGACGCTCTTTCTTCTCTTAGACCTATGGTGGAGGGGCGACGGGGTTCCGTGGGGCCGTCGCCCGGTTCGAGTTTCCCGGTTCGGGTTCAGGTAGGGGCCTTGATTCGTTGTCGGGCCTGGCGGCTTGACTCTGGGCCAACACTGGGCAATCTTTGTTGTAATGGCGACCCGGGCAATGCCAACATCGCAGCAGTTCGCGGGGGGCTCCAGCCGGGGGTTTGGAAGTAGTTTCTACCCGAGGCTCGTCTCTTCGCGGTTTTGACGAAGTTGACTGTTCGCCGAAATCATACTCGGCTTCGATCACTCGAGACATCAGGGCGAACAACGTTTGCGGATTAGATGGCCGAATAGCTATTCGAAGGTTCGGGCGCAATAGCTCCAGAAGGGAGTAAACTTTACTTGCTTCCGGATCGGTCTCCCGGATACGTTGATATAGTAAATATTTTTGTTGTAAAAATACTCCTGTATTTTTTTTCGCCTTGTTTGCGAGAGAACAGTTGAGCGTTAAGTCGTGAGACTACCGCCGGACTGTCGTAGCGACTAAGCAACAGCTCTTGAAATTTATCCCAGTCGAACTCGAATGAGCTATAGCAGCTCCACTAATGTGCCGCGTCTCCGTGCAGGCCAGTCGAGGCAGTCCGCGTCCGTGCGGTGGCAGGTGTACGATTGATGACAAAACATTCTTTGCACTGTTGGATGAAGCGTCGCGGATTTTCGTGGTCAGCTCCACTGTATTTGGATAGAGGTACGCTGGGTTGCAAATTGAGGGCCAGCAGCAACGTTCCCAAACCCGCTAGGGCATTTGACGCGTTGGGTATTGGTACTCCGGGCGCATCTACGTTGAGTTCCGGTCCTACCGGGACGTCGTTTGGTAGTGGTCCCTGTGGAGGAGCTGGTGGTGGTGCCACCAGAGGTGGTACGTTCCGGGAACGTCATTCGGTATGTCGTTGAACATATTTGTAGGTAGGTTGGGCGCCACCGGGTGATTTGGCACTCCCGGAAGTGCTGATTCAACTGGAGGTAGTCCTCGCAGGCGTGCTGATTGCCGAGCTGGCGAATGCCTAATGCGCATCGATTGGTTTGTAGAGCGTGAGCGACTCATTCCCTTGGAGCGGGGCCCCACGTTGGGCGCCAAAAATAACACTGGCGAAAAGCGGGGGGCGGGGGGGGGGGAGGACGCAAACGTCATTTGCCGTTCCCGTTGGATTAACGGGAGCGGGGTTTCGGTGTCCGATGTCGAGGAGTCGGTGCTGGTTGCGGGGGGAGCCCAATGATGGCTCGGACGGTTGGTGTTGGTGGTAGGAAGCGGGCTTCTTCCTTTGGAGTGTGACGACGCCGGTGTAAATCGCGGTCGAGTTCGTCGTCGTTACCGTCGTGTAGAATCGGAGGCTAACGACGGAGGTTTGGTAGCCGTAGCTTGTTCAGCCAGGGTTACCGTCGTTTAGGAGCAGCGGCTAGCGACGGAGGTTTGGTAGCCGTAGCTTGTTCAGCCAGGGTTACCGTCGTTAAGCCGGGATTGCGACTAGTGGCCAGTTAGCCGGAGCTTGGTCAGCCCGGGTTTCTACGTTTTCGGAAGTCCTAAAAAGGACTGATACCGAGTTCGGAAACGAACTGTTTGTAGTTGAACGGTAGCTTTGCAGCCACGTTCGTACGTCGGATAGAGTCCTGAAAAGAACTGACGGAGGAGTTCGGAAACGAACTTTTTGGTTGGTAGGTCGGTTGTAGCTTCGCAGCCACAGGTCCGTTCATGACGAAGTCTCGAGAAAGACTGTGTAGTAGCTCGGAAACGAGCTGATAAGGAGTAAAAAGGGATAAGGGAAGGCAAGACAAACCATAAGGTTTAGAGTACGACTTTTATTAGTGTTCTAGCAACTCTCAGCACTAAAAGCGACTGAGTTGTTGGAGAAGTACCTATTCGGCACTAGTCTCCGAAACGACTGAGGTTTGGGCGACGCAGCGCCTTCTCTTATAGTCACCGGCTTGTGTCTGATTGGCCGCGCGTCGCGAAGAAGGGAGGTCGCGGCGCGCGACGGGTGACGTCGCGGGGAGACGTGGTGATTTTCGCGCTGGTCGTGGTTGACGGGGGTCGCGGCGCGCGACGCGTCACGTCGTGGGGAGACGTGGGGTTTGGCGCGCTGGTCGCGGCTGGTTTTACATTATGAGTACCATATGGATATAGGTATATAAGTAGTATTTTATATAAGTCTTAGATGGGTAAAAACATATAAATGAAATAAAAAGGTACCACCGAGGAGAAAGCTGCAATTGGCGTATAACAAGCTGTTTCGAAAAACACTCGCATATATATACAGGGTGTCCAATTTTAATCTTACATTTAATTCATCTCGAAAAATACTACTCCGATCGAAAATTAAGTATCACAAAACTTGAAGGGCCTAAAAGGGGACGTACAAAAGAATTTTTTTTTTCGGTCGAATATCCAAAATGGCGATTTTAAGCTGGCTAACATGTTTTTTTTTACAGAACCATACTTATTTCTACGCATCAAAAATTTTGTCGTGTCAAAACTGACAACTTTTGTGGTAAACCTTTTTCGATAAAATTCATAATTTCTAGGTTAGAACACAATTTTTCAATTGACTATTTCAGCGTTATCCAGGATGTACCACGAGGAGGTCAAGTCATTAACATCCCAAGTGTAAGTGTAAGTGTTAGTGTAAGTGTGAGTGTAAGTGTAAGTGTAAATGTAAGTGTAAGTGTAAGTGTAAGTGTAAGTGTAAGTGTAAGTGTAAGTGTAAGTGTAAGTGTAAGTGTAAGTGTAAGTGTAAGTGTAAGTGTAAGTGTAAGTGTAAGTGTAAGTGTAAGTGTAAGTGTAAGTGTAAGTGTAAGTGTAAGTGTAAGTGTAAGTGTAAGTGTAAGTGTAAGTGTAAGTGTAAGTGTAAGTGTAAGTGTAAGTGTAAGTGTAAGTGTAAGTGTAAGTGTAAGTGTAAGTGTAAGTGTAAGTGTAAGTGTAAGTGTAAGTGTAAGTGTAAGTGTAAGTGTAAGTGTAAGTGTAAGTGTAAGTGTAAGTGTAAGTGTAAGTGTAAGTGTAAGTGTAAGTGTAAGTGTAAGTGTAAGTGTAAGTGTAAGTGTAAGTGTAAGTGTAAGTGTAAGTGTAAGTGTAAGTGTAAGTGTAAGTGTAAGTGTAAGTGTAAGTGTAAGTGTAAGTGTAAGTGTAAGTGTAAGTGTAAGTGTAAGTGTAAGTGTAAGTGTGAGTGTGAGTGTGAGTGTGAGTGTGAGTGTGAGTGTGAGTGTGAGTGTGAGTGTAAGTGTAAGTGTAAGTGTAAGTGTAAGTGTAAGTGTAAGTGTAAGTGTAAGTGTAAGTGTAAGTGTAAGTGTAAGTGTAAGTGTAAGTGTAAGTGTAAGTGTAAGTGTAAGTGTAAGTGTAAGTGTAAGTGTAAGTGTAAGTGTAAGTGTAAGTGTAAGTGTAAGTGTAAGTGTAAGTGTAAGTGTAAGTGTAAGTGTAAGTGTAAGTGTAAGTGTAAGTGTAAGTGTAAGTGTAAGTGTAAGTGTAAGTGTAAGTGTAAGTGTAAGTGTAAGTGTAAGTGTAAGTGTAAGTGTAAGTGTAAGTGTAAGTGTAAGTGTAAGTGTAAGTGTAAGTGTAAGTGTAAGTGTAAGTGTAAGTGTAAGTGTAAGTGTAAGTGTAAGTGTAAGTGTAAGTGTAAGTGTAAGTGTAAGTGTAAGTGTAAGTGTAAGTGTAAGTGTAAGTGTAAGTGTAAGTGTAAGTGTAAGTGTAAGTGTAAGTGTAAGTGTAAGTGTAAGTGTAAGTGTAAGTGTAAGTGTAAGTGTAAGTGTAAGTGTAAGTGTAAGTGTAAGTGTAAGTGTAAGTGTAAGTGTAAGTGTAAGTGTAAGTGTAAGTGTAAGTGTAAGTGTAAGTGTAAGTGTAAGTGTAAGTGTAAATGTAAGTGTAAGTGTAAATGTAAGTGTGAGTGTAAGTGTAAGTGTAAGTGTAAGTGTAAGTGTAAGTGTAAGTGTAAGTGTAAGTGTAAGTGTAAGTGTAAGTGTAAGTGTAAGTGTAAGTGTAAGTGTACGTGTAAGTGTAAGTGTAAGTGTAAGTGTAAGTGTAAGTGTAAGTGTAAGTGTAAGTGTAAGTGTAAGTGTAAGTGTAAGTGTAAGTGTAAGTGTAAGTGTAAGTGTAAGTGTAAGTGTAAGTGTAAGTGTAAGTGTAAGTGTAAGTGTAAGTGTGAGTGTGAGTGTAAGTGTAAGTGTAAGTGTAAGTGTAAGTGTAAGTGTAAGTGTAAGTGTAAGTGTAATTGTAAGTGTAAGTGTAAGTGTATGTGTAAGTGTAAGTGTAAGTGTAAGTGTAAGTGTAAGTGTAAGTGTAAGTGTAAGTGTAAGTGTAAGTGTAAGTGTAAGTGTAAGTGTAAGTGTAAGTGTAAGTGTAAGTGTAAGTGTAAGTGTAAGTGTAAGTGTGAGTGTGAGTGTAAGTGTAAGTGTAAGTGTAAGTGTAAGTGTAAGTGTAAGTGTAAGTGTAAGTGTAAGTGTAAGTGTAAGTGTAAGTGTAAGTGTAAGTGTAAGTGTAAGTGTAAGTGTAAGTGTAAGTGTAAGTGTAAGTGTAAGTGTAAGTGTAAGTGTAAGTGTAAGTGTAAGTGTAAGTGTAAGTGTAAGTGTAAGTGTAAGTGTAAGTGTAAGTGTAAGTGTAAGTGTAAGTGTAAGTGTAAGTGTAAGTGTAAGTGTAAGTGTAAGTGTAAGTGTAAGTGTAAGTGTAAGTGTAAGTGTAAGTGTAAGTGTAAAAGTAAGTGTAAGTGTAAGTGTAAGTGTAAGTGTAAGTGTAAGTGTAAGTGTAAGTGTAAGTGTAAGTGTAAGTGTAAGTGTAAGTGTAAGTGTGAGTGTAAGTGTAAGTGTAAGTGTAAGTGTAAGTGTAAGTGTAAGTGTAAGTGTAAGTGTAAGTGTAAGTGTAAGTGTAAGTGTAAGTGTAAGTGTAAGTGTAAGTGTAAGTGTAAATGTAAGTGTAAGTGTAAGTGTAAGTGTGAGTGTACGTGTAAGTGTAAGTGTAAGTATAAGTGTAAGTGTAAGTCTAAGTGTAAGTGTAAGTGTAAATGTAAGTGTAAGGGTAAGTGTAAGTGTGAGTGTAAGTGTGAGTGTGAGTGTAAGTGTAAGTGTAAGTGTAAGTGTAAGTGTAAGTGTAAGTGTAAGTGTAAGTGTAAGTGTAAGTGTAAGTGTAAGTGTAAGTGTAAGTGTAAGTGTAAGTGTAAGTGTAAGTGTAAGTGTAAGGGTAAGTGTAAGTGCAAGTGTGAGTGTGAGTGTAAGTGTAAGTGTAAGTGTAAGTGTAAGTGTAAGTGTAAGTGTAAGTGTAAGTGTAAGTGTAAGTGTAAGTGTAAGTGTAAGTGTAAGTGTAAGTGTAAGTGTAAGTGTAAGTGTAAGTGTAAGTGTAAGTGTGAGTGTAAGCGTAAGTGTAAGTGTAAGTGTAAGTGTAAGTGTAAGTGTGAGTCGATGGGCTTGATCACCACGGCCTGCAACAAGTCAATGCCAAAGAAGTACCGCAGACCCAACCGGAGACCTGTGTACTGGTGGACGGACGAAATTGCCGGGCTTAGAAGAACTTGCCTGCGACTGAGGCGGAAAACCCAGAGGCTCCGAGCAAACCACGGCACCGGAAACAACGCAACCGAGTACAAGGAGGCTAAAAAAACGCTCTGCAGAGCAATAAAAGCCAGCAAGAGCCGCTGTTGGAAAGAACTATGTGCGGAAGTCGATCGGGACCCCTGGGGCCAAGGATACAAAATCGTCACCCGCAAACTCGGAAAAATGGCACGGGAACCTGTCAAGGACCCGGCGATAATGGAAGAAATAGTCAGTGGACTTTTCCCAGAACACCCAATAAGGGACAGAGGTGAGTGGGAAACAGAAGAACACGTCGAGCCCTTTAGCGCAGCAGAATTGCGCGGCGCAGCAGACTCTATGAGCAATGGAAAGGCTCCTGGACCCGATGGAATCCCTGCTGAGGTCGTAAAAATCGTGGCAAAAGAGTTTCCTCAACTTCTCCTCAGCATGCTGAACACCTGCCTTCGAGCGGGGGTTTTCAGCAGAAGGTGGAAGCAGCAAAAACTGGTCCTTCTTGACAAAGGAAAAGGGCCACCATACACGGCGTCGTCGTACCGACCTCTCTGTATGCTCGACACAGTAGGGAAGGTATACGAGAAAATGATCCGCGCGAGAATACGCACGGCAGTAGCGGCAGCCGGAGGTTTGTCTGACAACCAGCATGGATTCCGCGAACGCAGGTCAACAATAGGAGCCATAGAACAGGCCCTGGAACCAGTCCGAGCCGCCTGGAAAGGAAATCACGCTTCGAGAAGCGCATGCGTCTTCGTCACCCTCGACGTGAAAAATGCGTTTAATTCGGTCAGATGGATTGACATCTTACATGCGCTGGAAAATCGGTTCGCGGTACCGAGATACATCGTGCGGGTCATCAGCGATTATCTCGATAAACGCGAACTCATATACGAAACAACAAAAGGACAGCAAAAGAAGAAACTCACATCCGGAGTAGCCCAGGGCTCGGCGTTAGGCCCAGACCTGTGGAACGTGGTCTACGACGGAATACTGACGATGGAATTCAACGAAGACACCAGAATCGTCGGTTTCGCAGACGACATCGCCGCGATTATAACGGCGAGGCACGAAGGACAGGCAAAGCTGCGGATCGCGCAGATGGCACGCCGGGTTAGCGACTGGCTCACCGACCACGGTTTACAGCTGGCAGCCAACAAGACCGAAATCGTCGTTCTCACTCGACGAAGGAATTTTCCGAAGGACTTCACGGCGGAAGTCGACGGAGCCCGGATAACGGCAACGAGGGACCTTCGATACCTAGGATTACGGCTAGACGCAAAACTCACGTACTATGCACATATCCTAGCAGCATCAGACAAGGCAGCGGCGAAGACGGCATCGCTCTCGAGGCTCATGCCAAACATATCGGGCCCTAGGAGTGCCAAAAGAAGGCTACTTATGAGTGTAGTAAACTCCACACTACTGTACGGTGCGGAAATCTGGGCAGACGCGCTTAAGGTAGAAAAATATCGGCGAAAAATGGCAGCAGTGCAGAGACGGGGGGCGCTTCGAATAACGAGCGCATACCGAACGGTCTCCGAAGCTGCAGTGCTAGTGATCGCGGGTGTAATACCTATCGACCTATTAGCCCAAGAACGGAAAAGAGCTTTCGAAAGGAGGCATGAAGAGGCGGATGGCAACACCATGGACGAAGAAAGAATGCGCACTATGCAGGAGTGGCAACAACGATGGAGACAAGCTTCAACGGGAAGATGGACTGCCACACTCATCGAAGATATAGCACCTTGGGTGAGTCGTGAGCATGGAGAGGTGAACTTCTACCTTACCCAGCTTCTGACGGGGCACGGACTGTTCTATGCTTATCTACACCGGATGAACCGAGCGGACAGCCCAGACTGCAAGTACTGTCAACACAATAGCGACGACGTCCGTCACACGTTTTACGAGTGCCAGCGCTGGAGCGTAGACAAAGAAGTCGTGGAGGAAATAGTCGGGGAAAGACTAACACCAGAAAACACAGCAGTACTGATGCTGCAGTCCCGGATGAACTGGGATGCAGTCGCAATATACGCTGAAAAAATCCTGCGCAAGAAAAACGAAGATCAGCGGGAGCGAGAAAACGAGAGAGAAATACGGCAAGCTGCCGCGAGGACACGGCAACCACGAAGACCGCAAAACGACGAGAGACCGTAAAGCAAACACAAGGAATGACGAAAAAGAAAACGCCTAAACTGGCGCGAACACGCTCACGACCCTGAAGTAATGCGAAAGCGATCCCGGGGCCATGAGAACGTGTATAGGCAGGAAATTTTAGTGGGTAGGGCCAAACAAGGAGGAGCCCCAC